>JAOBAT010075256.1:0-17582 GCA_026413305.1 Hydrozoanthus tunicans | reverse complement strand
AAGAGATTATACTTTGTGAGACAAAGAAGAGCAACTTTCGAAAGTGAAAGTCGCATTAAAGCTTTGTTAAAATTAATGACATTTCTACTTCACTCTGCAATGCAAGTTTTAGTTATTGAATTCAAAAATTAAAGGTAGAATATTTTAACAGTTTTACAGTATTAGACTAAGAGAAATGAATTGTCTTGAAAGTGAAAGTGTGCGTTGTTAACCGAAAGCGAAAGTAAACAGGAAGAGGTAATTAAGTGTGGTGATTTGGACAACACTGGGTGGATTAATTTTACTTAAAGGCGTGCTTTCCAAAAGCAGAGTATGACTAGAAAGAAAAAGCTTGCTAAAAAATCTTATTGTAATGTAAGAACTATTGCTCTGCAGTCTATAAACTTTTAGGTCAGTGTATAACTTGTTATCAAGAAACGAAGCCTAGAGCGATCTGAGCTTGCAAGCAACAATTGAATGAAGGCAAGTAGTTGTTAGTGAGTTAAGAGACTAAATGCCATTTCTTTATTTTAATAAAACCGGTTTAACACATAAAAGCGATATCTCATTTAAATCTAACCTTATACATAAGACCTAAGTCTAAACACTGTATGAATTTTTTTTGCTTGTCTTGAAACGGTAAACAAACAAACTCCGAGTTTGAAAAATGTCAAAAAATCGGAAATCTTTAACGGACTAACGCAGTAAACCGGTCAGAGTATAAATTAACTTTGTTGTAGAATGCTAAAGGATCTGCAGTCCTCACCTGGTTGGCTCCGCCTCCAGAAGGTTTGAAGGTGATGTAGCCACCTCTAAAATGGGAGCCATAAGAGATCTGCAACACACCTGCAACTGCCAGGGCTAAGAGGAAAAACTTTTTTTGCCAACTCATGACAGTACAGCTCCGATAGACTTCACTGCTGTACTAATCTGTCAGTGCCTAGTAAAATGGCCGGAGTATTTCACCACTCCCGCCTTTTGTGTGAGGTTGTCAACGTCAAAATTGAATACCCAATGATCAGCGCGTATTTCAGCCCCTGGACTGTGACTTCAAGATGAACAATAATAACAGTTTCCGAGAACAGAGGCAAAAGTCAAACTGACAAGAAACTATTCAGCTGCGACATGCATTGTCTATAAGCCGGCGATGAATAATATTAATAGATATTGAAACTTTAAAAACGTTCTCTGGTTAATTTATTTTTAATGAGAGAGTTTTCGACTACCAGGCTTTAACATTTTTAGTTCAGGCTACAGCCTTGGAGCCGAAAGCTCACTCTTTTAAAAAGGGCTGCTCGTCTAGATCTATTTTTAAATATCAATAGAGGTTATACGACGAAGTCACCTTTTCTTGACAAGCAAATTTTAGTTCTAAATTAACCGAGATGATGTCGTGTCCTTTTTTCAATTAATGAAAAACAAAATTCCTTGATTCAATACAGGAAAGCCTGAATATGCACGTAGTTATAAGCAAGTTTTTTAAAATTTATCTCATGAAGTTATTCAGAGATTTAATGCAAGTACTTGCATGCGAGCAAAAGCCTTACAGAGTCACAGCATGTGGTCGATAGGATAAGTTGTGTTCTGATCCGCGTCTAATCCTATCTTCATTTCACAAAATTCGTTACTAACTTGACTTGTATTGCTGGAATTCTAATTTTAAGCGACAAAATATAATGTTCTTGGAAGATAAAATGGCAAAAAGGTCTGTAGAAGTATGAGTGCCTCGCGCTGCGAATTCAATTTCATTCAAACGGCGGCGTTGCTTAATTGTTTATCGTATCGATCAACAACCTTGGTAGGACCGAAGGCAAGTTTGACTGCTCCCGCCCTGCGTTGTTGGTTTGTCTGTGAACCTGTCAATCACAAGTCAAATGCTTAACGATCAGCATAGATTTGTAGCCCCTGAACTGTGACCTCCCATTGGACCTGTGTACAAAGATCTTGTCAATCACAATCTGTGTGGTTTCAAGTGTTTGTAGACAAACTATTTTAGTACGATCCGAGTAAGAACTAGGGAGGTCAACAGCTATGGAGTGCAAAAAAGGTTATAATCGCAATATTATTAAACTGTTGATCTGATTGGTTTAACCTTAAAAATTTACGATTATCTTCCTAAGTAAGCTGATGCCTTACTTTCCGGTTCACTCATCCATTCCTTTCTAGTTGGAACATTTTTTTAAAAATTTAATAAAAATCCTACGTGCATTGAGAACATTGAAAATTAAAAAGTTTTCTTCGCTTTGGTTTTGGAGTTCTATGATTAGCTTAATTCTTATAGCACAAAATAAACATTGCTTTAAAATAGAGTTTCAGTGCTTTTACTTTAAAACTATGTTGTACACAAGTTGATTTATATATTCACAGTATGAAAATTTAAACATTCATGCGTGGGAAAAGCGAAATGCCGCAGAACAATAGAAGGTTCCCAAGTTCCTACGCGGACCTTCCGAGAACTGAAAAAACTGACAAGAAAACTTCCAGCTGTAACATAAATATGGTGTCGTTTAAATGATGAATAATTCGTAATGAACGACGGATGACTACCTCTGATTTGATCCTTATTTAACCCAACCATTAGTTTATCTGAAAGGAAGTGAAATCACACAGGCCAATGAACGATTAATCAATCAACGTATATTTCATTATGGACTGCAGATGGTTCCACAATCACTTTCTTACAGGTAAACTACAGTTCGGAGTCTGAATGGAAATTCTTTGAAGTATCGGGATTTCAAGTTATAGGGGTCAAGAAAAAGTTCACCCTTGAGTACAAGTAGCTTTATTTGCTCTATTTTCATCATAATAGAGAGCAGTTCCTCGTTTTTGGATTTACTTCAAATGTTTTCATCAACAAAATAGTTTTTTTTTTCAATTTCTAAGAAAAGTATAAAAGAATAACATAATTATAACTACAGTGACCAATAAAAAATACTACCTTAGCTTATGAATTTTCATTACGTCGACATGTTAATATACTAATTTCCGACGTCTCTTCTTTTTCAAATCGGGCCGCCAACTTAATGATAAATCCGATTCGTGGGAACAGAAATTACTTCAAATTAGGGAGAACTTCAAATTATCCGAGATAAAATGACTAAGAAAACTGGGGCAAAACCAAGGGAAATGAACTTTACTTTGTATTAGGGAAAAGGTCAAAACAATGGTACTTCCTAGGAGTCCAAATTAGGGAGTGGGGTTTTATGTGCCTCCACCCACCACCTTTTTTTCAAAAATGCAGAATTTTAGGAGCAAATACCATGTTCAATAAAATAGACCAATAAAAAATGCTACCTTAACCTATGAATTTTCATTACGTCAACATGTTAATATATTAATTTCGGACGTCTCTTCTTTTTCAAATCAAGCCGCTTGCACCAACGCCTTCTTTGTGGAGAGAGTCCATAATACAATAAAAACCAATACCCCTAAAATCAGGTTTTGAGAAATTGAGTTTTGAGAAAGTGAGTAGGAGTGGGGTAGGGGTTTATGTGCCGCCACCCACCACCTCCCTCGACAAAATTGGGTTCCTTAAAAATACCATTGTTTTGAATTCTTCCCTTAGCGGGGAATTATCCGAGTTCGAATTATCGGGGTCCAACTGAGAAAGCTCTTGAGACCAGAGGCAAAACTGACAAGAAAATTTCACCTATACTTTTTTTTTTAAAGCAGTGGCGTAGCTAGCTTGTACTGGCTTGCAAGCCCGTACCTTCAAAATATTTTGACAGGGAAAAGAATATTATTGAAAAATCATTTTGATTATAGAAGAAAAAGAAAAAAAAATTAAAAACACCCGTTAATATTGTCATTTTGCAATGAATGCCGCGTGGTTAATTCTCGCCCCAAGCCCCTGATGTTGACGTAGAGAAGACTAGCCAATTAAGTGCTAGCTGCTTTTGCCAAAATTTCAACCAAATTTTCGGGCTTTTTGAAGTATTCTTGTTTCTTTGCCTCAGAAGTACGTCTTCTTCTATCATTTATCAAAAAAAAAAAAAAAAAAAAAAGGGCAAAACACAAAAATTGAAGACTTGTAAAGTTAGAAGAGACAGAAGACTCCACAAATCCGGCCCGCCTTGTTGATGGCGACACGCGTTGATTGGCTAGTTTAGTATTTCTGGGGTTTGATTGGTTTAGACAAAATTATCCTTTTTATAAAAACAAACCCGGGTGACAAATGCAATTGCTCGTTTCAGTCCTTTTTTGGAGGAGAAACTCTCAAACGAGACGAAATGTGGCAAAGCACGTTAGTTCTCGGGGGATAAAGCGGAATATTTCGAACCAAAATGTTCATATTGGATTTTATTTTCCAAATATTCATATTCCAGAGGCAAATACTCTCAAACAGTCATATTCGCTGATTTGGCTGTCCTAATATTCATATTCCTAGATCAAAATAGTAAATAGACTTAAATTAGCAATAAGTGCCCTCTATGTTTTTTAAGTAAACTGCTCCTTCCTCAAGGCATGACCACTTAGAACGTCATTTTCCTCGTCAGCGCGTTGCATGGGCTTCAAGTCACCGCATGGAAGTTTTCATTATAAATTCTTTTTTCGAAAAACAAAGGTACTAATGGTTCATGAACAATTTTACTACTTTTTAGGGTTTCAAATTGTCAGTGCGGTATTTTTTGGGGGTTGTTAAAACAAATCCTGTGTTAAACAAAGAGCTTGGTATTTTGGGGGATTGAAAAACGCGAAGCTAATAGACTGCTTGCGGTCCAGTGTTTTAGCAGACGTGCATAATGGACAAGAAGTTGAATACGAGGTTCCAGTATAAAAGGGCTGAGCCTGGGGGGCGGGGGCGCGGTTAACACGTTCAGTTGCCAATCATCCGCCGTCGACTTAACATCTACAAAGGTCCGTGCTCTCTGCCAGCTGTGGCGCGCTTTTTGATTCGCGTTTTATTTGCATTTAGATTAGTTTCGCAATTTCAAAATATATCAAACAATCTACAGTTGTGTATGGCTCATTCTTGCTTCTGAGCCTTGCCGTGACGGTATTCGGCTGATTTTACTTTTATTAGTGTTACAACTATGAATTTTAATTCCTGAAGCGAAGTTTCACCGGATAAAATAACCAAAAAATTCCTGCCTCGATCGACGTTGTTTGTCTAATTTGGTCTTGCAAAGCAAGCGCGAATTTTGAATTGCTCTGGCGATAAATTTCGTACATCTTAATTGTTATCAGCAGCCTTTCACGACGTACGCCAACCAGTAGAACGGTATCATGCCAATGACCTCGAATTGTTGAAAGTGGGTTGCTTCTTTTATCAATGGCCGCCATTACATTTCAAAATTTATTCAAATTTCATGAAAAGGCTCGAAAAAGGGGCGGGCCTAACCCTTTTAAAATAAGTGCTTTTGCGAACTTCCTGTTACGCGCGCGCCTTTACTACTACTCCATATCACGTTCGGTGCAATACAATGAGACTTAGCGTCGACCCGCTAGCTACCCACGCTAAAACCTCAGCTTTTCAACTAGTATTTTTAAGGTTAATTTTGTAATTTAGAGGTATTTTTAGGGTGGAAATTCTTATCCCTTGGTATTTTTTAGAAAATTTTTGAGACTTTTCCGAAGTCATCCCTACCCTTTAGATTCTTGATTGACCCCCCCTCCCCCGTCACCCCCCGGGATCGAGTGTTGATTCATGTAAACAGGGACTTAAACAGTTGCTTTTTTTCAAAAAGTTTGACTCGCCAAAATTAGATTTAACAAACTAGCTTTTGACAGAGACAGTTTAAAATTGTTCGCCGAGCACAAGCGTTGTCATTATTCGTTCAAATCCGCATTTTCACTGATTTTTTTCTGAAAATAAAATTGGTGCACACTAATAACGACTTAATCTCTTTTTTTTCAGAAACCGACTTGTCCTTCGTGGGAATCGGATTTTAAACAAATTTTATGAGAGATATTCAGCCCGCTCTTCAAAGTCTTTTACGTACAACGCTGCACTGCGCAGATGTCGTGAAAGATCTTTTCTAGAAACTTAAACCAAGAATAAAGTTATAAAAGAAATTCAGGCCAGCAGGTTTTGGCGACATTTCGGCGTCACGATTAGTCATGCTTGGCAGATTTGCCTGCTGTTTGCAGACATCGTTTTATGTGGTAAATCTCATACCACGGGATGTTAAATATACGATATTTAAGCTTAAATAGATGTATGCAAAAATATATACGCATTTAAGTTTTGATATTTAAAGCTTATCCTTTGCAATCTGCAGGTAACCTATTACAAAGCAAATTGAGTGTTAAAAGCTGGCGACCGTGTTCTGGGTTCAAACTGACACACAGGTGTATTTACGTTTTTCCTTGTTGGTAATAATAATCAGCCAGCATGAAACGAAGTTACTCCAAAGCCAACTAGAATTAACACTTGATCTATTTCAATTGAAATGGATTGTGGCAGATCCACCGATCGCGAAATTGAAATAGAATAAGCGTTTTAGTCATTTACCAACGAGACAACTGTTCCTTTCAAGAAAACGATAGAGTTTCAAGAAAAAAAAAACACTTTTATTACTTGGATCAATCAAATTGCGCGTAGCCGAGCTAGTGTATACTAATATACTATAAACATATTTTTATCTCTTAACTGAAATTCGAAAAAATTTTGCAAGTTAAGCCCAAAGTGGGATAAGCTATCCTTTTTTAATAAAGCCAGCTTGTTCCATTTTCCCTTTTGCAGTAGCCGGACAAACAGAAATCTTCAGTTAGTTTAGTCAGGGAGGTGCGAGTGCCTGGTTTAGTCCCTGGTTTAGTACAATTCAAGAATATTGCATATTTTTATCGTCTTTTTTAGGTTACAGTTTGTTTATTAAAAAACAATAAGAAGACACTGTAAAACTATTCGTAAAAACATGGTTTTCATGAATTTTGCAAATTTAAGAGCGTTTTAGATCAATGGCGATAAACTTCAGACTTCATGTCTGGGGTCATCTGTGAAAGTGTTTCAGGTTTTTCAAACTCTCGTCAAGGTATTGTCCGAAGGTTATAGTTTATACCGGCGCGATGTTGGTTTGTCAACAATAAGAGGAAACTTCATGAGGCAGTAGAAATTAAAGATTGTTGTTTATTTTCGAAGAAAACTTCCTTTTTTGAGCAGCCAAGAATTAAAATATTCAAATTAAACTTTAAGTTTCAGTCAACAACAAGACAGATCGACAAATTGTTTATAATTGGAATTCCGTTTTATGAAAGATAAAAGACGATTGAATGAACAACGAAAAAAAAGTTCAATTCCTATTACTTGCTACCCTTAATGTTAATAATAAATGTGAAAATAAGGAACATAAAATTTTACAGATGACGCGGGCACGCTTACATAATCAGATTCTTTATTGCGTATTTAATCGACTAACAACTGACAACTGTTGCAAGTCATTTAAAATATTCATTATATTCAGTATATGAAAAGACAAAAATAGAGTTACCGAAGGTTTATCAAGTGGCCGTAAACAAGAAAGACGGCAATTGAGAATGAAAATGAACAGGACAACTGGCTGTACAGACACAAGAATATCTTGCCGGGTTGAATTCACGCAAGCCGGTTACGGATTATGCGGCAGTAATTCTCTCCAGAATTTAAGCCGCAAAGCTGAAATTACTACCGAAAATATAATTGCTCTTAGTGCAGTCAACGGAATTTTCAGCGTGGTTGGTCTATTGGGAAACTTACTCGTCTGTGCAACGATAATTAAAAATCCAAGACTGCATATCGGGACAAACTTTTTGATCCTTAATCTATCTGTGGGAGACATACTCATTTGTCTTCTAGTTCAGCCCATGTATGCCTATTCAATCAATTCAAATTAACATGGAATCTATTTTCCTTGTGTTTATCGCATTGTGGCTGAGATTTCAATATACATTTCGTTTCATACCTTGTTTTGCATTGCTGTGAGACGTCTAATTTCGCTATCTCGACCGTTTGGTTCCCCGCCGATTCTAACGCGAAACCAAACTGCCGTCATGATTATTGCCATTTGGGTGGTATCATGTCTTGCTGGAGTTTTGAGCCAGATGTTTGCCTCGGTAAAGGGAATTCTCCGCTACTACAAGTATATATTCAATTTTGTCTTCATTGCTATCTATATAAGAATTTTCTTCATCGCAAACCACCACTTCAAGAGACTGAGTAAGCTGAGAAAATCGGTGATGTTTAACCACACGGTTGCCAAACTGAACAGGGAGAATGTTTCCATTCGAACAACCGCTTTGATTGTAGGGGCGTTTATTGCAAGCTTTTTTCCGTTCACCATTCTCAAACTGGCGGGAATTCATCCCAATACAAGTGAAAAACGAGCAGCGTACTAATGGGCGGTGACACTGATATATTATTGTTCCAGCTACAACCCTTTTATTTATTTTTTACGAAGTGACGGATTCAGGAACGGCTTAAAAAGAACATTAAGTCACTAAATTGCGGCTCGATGCTAGAAAACATCGAGGGGCCTTAACGAATCGAAATGTGCACTACCAGCGGCTTCGCTTTGGTCATGTCTTCTCGTTCAGGCCGAACGTCAAAACAGCCACTTTGTCGTCGTGGATAACTGACAAAGTAAACCAAGAACGTGAACACATCATATAAATTTGAGTGAGGCCATTTCCAATGAAACGGGAAATAATCCAAGTATCGCTGATCTACAGCATAACAAGAAATCCCTTTAAACTCACACTCTGTGCCACTGAAGAACAACACTCTATGGTTAAACCAAAAACATTTAAACTTAATTTTCGTGAAATAGAAGCACAGTATTTTGGAACAATTGAGAACTTTGGAAAACTATCACTCAAAATCAAAATAATTTAATAGTTTTCAATGACTAAGCTGCATGTTTGTAAATTTTTTCTAGCCTTCCGAGAATCGCCGGTTATTCTCTATATAATTGATTATTCTAAGTTTTATTTATTGTAATACCGGTGATTCCATTAAGTTGAAATAATAAATAAAAGTTATGAACCTTAAAATATTACTTAGAATCAATTCATAAGTGAGTCTTATATAAGTACCAAGTTTTATCAATAGTCGTGTTACTTATATGTTTTTCTTTATTTGTTCTTGGAGCAAATATATGCAGTTTTAAAATATATTTCAAATTGCACTTTCAGTTGACAATAGTGTTAACAATCTGTTAACGGTATCAGCCTAGTAAGTAAGTCCTATTTTCTGCAGCTGAAACGGGTATGTTTAATAATTCACCCTATATGTTATTCAAACATACACTTAGGGGCTGATTACACTGATACCAGACTAAAAGCCATTCCGAAATGAGTTTCGATCATTCTGGAACGAAGCTCCCACTGCACTTCACATGACAAGAACGACCGGTTCAGTCATCAGAAATTCAAAGATGGCGCATATTGCGCACTAAGTGTTATTGGGCCATTAATGGCCAAAACTGCAGTTTTTATAGCTAACAAGTGACTCAAGACTGTTTCTTTGGCCTGTAAGGAAAGAAACTTGGAAACTTCCAAGGACTTTTTCTGTTTTTTTTCGTCCCATTTTCACCGTAAATCTTTTTTAACCATTTTATTCCTTTTGCTACATTTGCTAATCTGTTTTCAGAGTTTTCCGCTATACAGATGACAATACGATTGCAGTTTTCTTCCCGAAACGGAGTTCGTTTTCAGTTTACATTATACCAGAATGAAATGTCATTCCAGAACGATAATTAAATTCGGAAAACCGGAATTGAACTCATTCCGGAACGACATCAATTTCGTCTCGGGATCATGTAAACAGATGCAGTGAAATGTATGGCGACGGAATGAACTCATTCTGGAATGAAACTCGTTCCGGTATCATGTAAACAGCCCCTTATTAGAAGCAGACTACGAAAACAGTGTTTAGAAGTGTTTAGCAAGTCTTAACATACGTTTTGAAAGAGTTTGAAACGAGATTGAGGACTGAAGTTTCAATTATTATCTAAATAAAGAAAAGAAACATATTGAGTTTTCACAAATAAATGATAGACACTGACAAAAACGCTTTGTCAACTAATGTAAAAAATTCATGCATCTGGAACACGCTGGTAGCCTGATCATGACACGTACAACTACTCCAGAGCAGCCGTGAAATGAAATATTAAACATCCTGTATTTGTTTATAGTTTGCCTAGGAATAGCTTGCAAAAATGATTTCCGCTCGTCAAATTTGACTAAGAGAGGGATTGAGACTTGACCTTCATCTGAACGAATGACAAATAATTCAAGCAGTTTTATGCATGCATACACGCTTCGAGGCTCAGACTCGCCAAAATTTAAGAACAATTTAAGAACAAGCTGAGGCTCGGGCTAGATAGCTATTTTGAAACTTTACCGAGCTTCGACATTTAACTTATAGCAATACAGAAATGGTTTGCAGTTTCTCTCTCTTAATTAGTTATTGCTTCAAATTATTCGCAGTACAACGGGCGTATATATACTTTCCCCAAAGTTAGTCCTTACAATTTGTTTTCCAATACATGTAATGCAATATCTTAGCTTAGTTTTTATTCGATTTAAAACACACTTAGAAAAAAGAACAATTTAAGAGCAATTTGAGGCTCAAATCGCCAAAAAATTAAGAACAATGAGCCTCGTAAAAATTTTCTAATTCTTATAAAAAATGCGTGTAGGTTTTTCTTTATTTGTTCTTGGAGCAAATGCATCCAGTTTATATTTCAAGCTTTTCTGAAGCTGCAATTTCAGTTGACAATTAATAGTGTTAATAATCTGTTAGTGATGTCAGTCTAGTACGTAAGTCCTATTTTCTGCAGCCGGAAACGGGTAGGTTTAATAATTCACCCTATATGTTATTCAAACAAACACATAGAATGCGACTACGAAAATTGTGTTTAGAAGTGTTGAGCTAGTCTTGGTATACGTATTGAAAGAGTTTGAAACGAGATTGAGGACTGAAGTTTCAATCATTATCTAAAGGAAGTAAACATATTGAGTTTTCACAAATAAATGATAGACACTGACAAAAACGCTTTGTCAACTAATGTCAAATATCCATGCTTCTGGAACACGCTGGTAGTCTGTTCATGACCGTGTACAACAACTCCAGATAAGCTGAGATGAAATATTAAACATCCTGTACTTGTTTATAGTTCGCCTAGGAATAGATTGCGAAAACGATTTCCGCTCGTCAAGTTTGACTAGAGAGGGATTGAGACTTAATTGACCTTCGTCTGAACGAATGACAAATCATTCAGTATTTGCCTGTATAGTATAGGGCGATCCTTGAAAAAGTTTTTAAAACGTTTTAAAAAAAATGTTTTGATGTAACCGAGCAGTTTTTCTTAAATGAACGAACAAAAGTGTAAGAAATTGTTTTACTAGTTTTGTTCGGTTTTGCTACCCAACATCGTAGTTTGTTTGCGAAACATGTATGAGAACAGTTAACTGAATTGTCACTTACACGCTTTTTTTATAAGAACCAGTAAATTTGGCCGAGGCTCAGTGATCTTAATTTTTTGGCGATTTGAGCCTCAAATTGTTCTTAATTTTTTCTTATTTTTAAGTGTGGCTAAAAGTCTAAGGTACAGCAATACATGTATATTTGAAAACGGATTCAAACATATAGACAGACTTACTCTGGACATTGTATTAATTAGCAGTAACAGCGTTATCAAAATGAAGTTCTTTGTTATTTTGCGTTGATCATTCTTTTACTATATACGAGCTTGCCTAAGTAAGCTGATGTATTTCTTTCCAGTCCACTCAACTCTTCCTCACGATGTTGACGTCAACCATGTCAATTTCACCCCCAAGCCTCGTATTCAAGAAACAGGTGTGAGCATTTTGCACGTGCAAACCGTGTTCACGAAGGAATTATTTTCATTTGTTGACGCTTTGGGGATTGGTTTATGAAAACACTGAACACTTTCGTGTTTCGAAAGCGAGGCTTGGGGGTGTTTGACTTTAACATTAAAACATTTCTGTTTTTAAATTTAAGAAAAATTCTACGTGGGGAACATTGAAAATAAAAAGGTTTTCTTCGCTTTTGTTTTTGAGTTCTATGCCTAAATATTATAGCACAGAAGAAACATTGCTTTAAAATAGAATTTCAATGCGTTTTACTTTAAAACTGTTGTATACTGGTCGATGCCTTCGCAGTATGAAAGTGCGAGGATAGCGAAATCAGTGCAGAACAATGTGGAGGTCTCTCATTCTTACTACGCCGACTTTTACTGAAATCAAGCAGCTACGACAAAATGTATTACAAAAAGCAAAGAGCAGATTAACACTAGTAAAAAGACAAATTTTCAGCTTTTGACCTCAAATATGTAAGAAATGGCGAGTAACAGAAAAATACGATGTTTTCTTAGAATTTGTATGACTGTACCTGCTGTCATTTTTAAAGTACTTAACGCATGGTTCGTCCGCTTTTCTCAAAGCAAAATTTAAGGACTTTTTTAGGACTTTTTAAGGTAAGATTATTGGTTTTTGAGGACATCAACGACCAGAACTCACCTAAAACATGATTTTTTACGGTATTCATTATCCTTGACACAGTTATATAGTTACGGACCTGAAACTAAAGTCTATAGAACTTGGCATTACGTAAGCAGAACAATTACTGTGCACTTTTTATGACAACATAAGTGTAGTCTTCATTCAAACTCAACAAACTGTATGGTTCATGCTTTTCGAAGCATCACATAAAATGCCATTTCAGTGAAAAAGCAAACGTATAAGGACATTTAAAGGACATTGACTGATTTTTGTACAATTTAAGGACTTTTGAGGCCTCAAATTTTGGAAAGTGAAAATTAAAGACTTTTAAGGTTTTTAAGGACCCGGACGAACCCTGTAACGCTGAGACTTGAAACCTTGTCACGCTACTATTAATGTTGACCTGCTCCTTCCGTTTCTTAACATCTTCAAGGTAGGCGTGGTCACTTGCCCGCCAACTGTCTAGATCTGTGCAGCAGCACCTTTCATAAACCTGGACGCCAGCAGTTTGTAAGTAATGGTATTGACCAACGAATGCATGAAAATTGGCTATTTTTACGAGTTGTCAAAGATTTATCCAAATAGTTGATTTCATCACCGGCCCCCTTTTTTAGACGTATAATCTTCATTAAATGGACTGCTTTTGAGGTTTTCGTGTCTGAAGTTTTTTTCTTGACTTAAGCTTACTTTTCATCGAATTCATCAAACACGTTATAGCACCAAATGTCGATTGAGCTAGAAGAGTAAAATCAGGTTTCCTTGTCGAGATACATACGATTTTAGAGACCTTTTAAAAGCACCAGACGCCGTAATGCCACGGAGGCCAACAAGAAATAGAATATAAGTAGTTGACACGTCCTTGCACACGTCATGCGGTCGTGGTGATCGTCACGGAGATGAAAAGCGTCTTTGCGGCCTCCATGACGATCACCACGACCGCATGACGTGTGCAAGTATGCGTCAGCTACTGATACTTGATTTCCGGTTGGCCTCCGTGGCATCACAGGCGTCTGGTGCTTGAGGCCTCTTTCGCCTTGTCTTAATACCTCATGCCCAATGACTTTGATTCTGAGCAGAGAAAGCCTCATGCCCCCCTTTCCCCCCTCCCGGAGGTAACGGCTACCCGAAAGTAACAGTACTTTTTTGCCCTTCTATCAAATCCCGAAAGAGTTGCTAAGAAAACGTTTATTCTTTCTTTGGCATTTGACTGAGCGTTGCTGGGCGAAACTTCGCCAGTTTCGAACGGTCAAAGTCAAATCACAAAACTTCAAGAACTTAGATTATTACTGAAGAAAAACAAAAAGCTGAGCCATCCTATATGTACAAAAAAACCCTTTATTGCAGAAGTAAAGGCAAAGAAACCTGTCTAACCATCATCAAAGTAGTCCCGAGATACAGTATGACATTCGCTCGTCAATAGCATATATAACAAAACATCCCTACTGTACTACGATTGGCTGAGAGTGCTGAAATTTGTAAAGTTACTACAAAAAAAGGTAACTCCGTACATCTTACACACTAGATTCTCGCTAAACAAAGAAGTCGATATGAGCACATCAAATATTTGATACGCGTGGATACGCACTCGCAATTTTCAACCGACTGGAAACTTGCTCTGTAATTTTGTCATGTATATCATCAAAAAGTATTTACACGCACGACTCTTCATGATTTTTCCTGAAAAAATGCACTAGTGGAAGATATTTTCTCGCATAAACTAGAAATCACGTGGCTATATGTTTAAGCTTAAAAGTCTAGATAAAATTGTCATGTTTCAACCTTTGATACGGACAGAAGTCTATGTACTTGAACTGTGGACTATGTACAAGGCAAATCGTCTGGATCTGAGCTTTATAGCTGTTGACAGGACAAACGACTGTGTAGGCCTTTGAGAGTGTCGCGGAGTTTTACAGCTGATGACTGAACATGTTGGTTCTATCTAAACCAAATGGTGTTACTTTGGTTTAGTCTCAGCGTCCGAGACATTCCGGATGTATATTGCATCTGGAGGAGGGCTGTTAATAAAGCAAAACAAATCAAAAAGGTCAGGAAGGCCACATACACTATTAACGGCACAGAACAGTCTTAAAGGGGTTTATGGTCTATTCATCCTAGATTTTTGAGAGAGCTCGATTCTTTCTATTTTTTTTACGAGGTCACACTGGTTAACCACTAAACTGTTTTAAGCTGTGTTCCGCGGACAACAAGTACTACTGTACTACAGCTACTGTACATTGCTTTTGCTATAACCAGTAAAAAAGAGCTGAAACTACATAGTGCCTTTTCCATGGTAATGTATGATCAAAGGCGCTTTACAATGATCAGTTTACCCCAAGTGGCATTTAAACATATTATTTTACAGATCAAAGTGGTCCATGTATGCTGGTACTCATTGTACCAATCAATATTGTAGTAGCATGCTGGTAGCGTTGGCCACCTATAGACGGCAAGTTCGAGCGCTGCCTTAGGCAAACAGATACGGAGAAACAAACTTGCAACCGGGACTACAGACAGTGAACAGCCCAGTTGCAACACTGGGTTTGTTAAAAAAGTTAACTTAAGGTTTGTTTGAAGCATATTATCAACAATATAAAGATCTTAAAGACAACACCATTGTTATTACTACACCATAAGGCTTACAACTACCCCAGAATGTTAATTACTTGGTTTTCTTCGAGCTGTAGACATACTGAAAATACCTTGGCAGTGCGCAAACTTCTCACAACAAACAAATAAAAATGTATGTAGATTGTTAGGAAGTTTACTCACTCTGATTTCTCATCTTCCTCAAACATGTATGAAGAAGCTATTGCGAGCATGCTCCCATCATGGCTGAAGGCGAGGGACGATATTGTGGTCGGGTATCTGTGGAACTAAAATCAGTGCAAAATCAGATGGCAGATCTATCAGGAATTCAGTTCTGTACACCTTCCGTGTGTAGTTGTTCCACTTAAGTGGCTGTCGGAAGTGCCGCATTAAGAAAGCGCCGCTGTTTTCACCGACTAGTTTAAAGATTTCAAAAATTTCACCGACTAGTTACCAGTTTTATTATTTTAGAATTCAATTCAGACGATTGATAATCATTTTCGTTTCTTCAAGCATTAATTATATCGTCTCCCATTTGGCGACTACACCAAATAAATTGAGTCACACGTCTTCTTGCACCGCGGTCCGTCAATGATCGCAGGCTTACCCCTTTTCGACAATGTCGATAGACTGATAGAAAACGAAAACCAAAAATTCGGCCTACCACAGGTAGCCCGGGTAATTATCTAATACTAAGTACATTAAGTCGGTCGTATTAAGGTTCGTAGAAAAACAAAAAATGTCGAATTTTACGACTGGGAATCCTGTGACATGATGAGCAAATCGGAACTGACCAAACACAATCCAACTACTGAACATTGTGAGCAAAATTTTTTCCAAGTCCGTAATTATCAATATGAAAAGAATTCGTTCACTTTGGGGAAGTGTAGCAAAATGTCATTTGGCGGATTAAAACTAAAAAATAAACTAAATTTTATTCATTTAACGAGGGTAAACATGTTAACCTTACGGAAATTAGTTAACGTATGGCCCTCGGCACAGATCTTGGCGTTAAAATCGATTTTGTGGAGGGAGGAAAACTGGAGAACCCGGAGAAAAACCCTCGGAGTCAGAAGAAGATCGACAAATCTTAGCCCACATGGAAACCCAGGGTTCGATCCCGGAATTTCTGGCCTTAGCATGGGCTGAAAGTGTTAAGCTTAAAGACAGTGCGCGTACACTTATAGTCAAAGAAATTTCCAGGATTTTTCAAGGGCTTTTCAAGGACAACATTAACAAAAATCAAGGACCTTTTAAACTGAAAAAATAAAAACGATTGTCAAACAAAACAAGCATAGTAAACAGATTGCATTTTGTACAGTTTTTATTGTAGAGCAAACCAATTCTTTAAACTGAGCTTTGCATAATTTTTTTTCGGCTCACTTCAAAAACGTCAGAACCTTACGAGTTATATTATAAAAAGCCCAACAAAAACCTTCAATGACCAAGAGTGATTTTCAAGGTTTTCCAGGTCTGGATTTTGCATTTGCATTCCAATTTTTCCATGACTTTCCAGGTTTTGAATGACCCATACACACCCTGAAAGGGGTTCACAACAAAGGGCACCACAGGGTGTTGTTAATCTTGGCCAGAAAAACAAGAGTATTTAACTGGGGGGGGGGGGGGAGGGGGGTAAGTAATCACCTGACACAGTCTCTTTTTATTGAATCCATCCCATATATTGACAAAGCCATCAGATCCTCCAGTGGCAAAAGTGTTGTGTCTAAAAACAAAACACACACGAAATGGGTAGGTATACAAAAGTCCTATTATGTCTTATGATGAACTTAAGAAGCAAGTTTTTAAGTTAACTTTGTACTTACTTTTTAGGAGGTATTAATTTTTATTGTGCATCACAGCAAATGGAGAATCACGTTAAGGTAATCTTCAAAACAGTTACGTGACTAAAACAACTGCATAGAACGGAACTGACAGTATCTATGTGAAATTTATTACAAGCCATTGCATGAAGCCACTTAGAAAAATATTCTGGTTATAAGACCTAAGGGTTATAAATTTGCCTGTTTGAGGTGAAACCTTGTCTCAGTAGCAGTAACAAAGTCCATTTTAAGCAATAATTATTTTTTTATTTCAACTTCTTATACTTCTAAACTCCACAGCTTAAAATGCTTTAAAGGATGCTTTAAAGGAATGTACTTACACAGCGAAGATTGGCTTGTAAACTGGGATGCCGATGGGATGTTATACCCATAATCATATTAAATTATTTCTATGGCATCTGCTTAAGCTTTAACACAGGATTTTACTGTATATTGATTACTATACTTACATATCTCACAACTGCCGCCTGGTTAGCCTAGTTGGTAAGGTGGCAGTCTTGCATGGGGGAGGCCCGGGTTCGATTCCCGGTGCCGGACCTTCACTCAGGGTCTTAAAATAACTAAAGAGAAGGTGCTGCCTTTGTTCTAACATCTGCAAACAGTTAGACCTTCGTGTCTTCTCGGATAAGGAGGTTAATCTGTAGGCCCAGTCTCTCAATCTCCTATTGAGGGACTTAAAAGAACCCACAACACTTGTCGACAAAGAGTAGGGTGATCCCGGTGTTGTGGTCTGTC
>JAOBAT010075245.1:0-20788 GCA_026413305.1 Hydrozoanthus tunicans | reverse complement strand
AATATATTTTTTTATATTTTGTTTTGGCACCACCTCCTTATTAATACTACATAAAATCAAACGTCGTGACTTACTTAAAATTGAATAGATTCTTATAATTTTGAAACCGGATGAACTCCAAAAAAAAAAAATCAACTATGTCCCCGCTTACATTGACGAAAACGTTTTAGTACGCCTCTAGATTACAAAAGACTTCTGAATCAGCCGCTGAAATATGCAAAGAAGTGAGAAAAGTTTTTAGTGATGTGAAATATCTGGTTTAGCCCCAGCCACTACGTCTGTGCGGCCGCAACGCAATTTAACCTTAGTCATAGAATCTCAACAAAATTACCAAGATCAAAAGCTAAGTACACTTTCAGAATCAAGAATCAAGGTTTTCAAGCAGTGGTTTTAAAGTTAGTACATTTTTAGTTTATAAGAAACCGTTTTTAAGGAGGACAAGGGTTTTAAAATAGCTTGCTGAAAGAGGCCAACATTGCTATCCTTTGTTTGATTAATAACAAAAGACTGCACCCATTGGGCGGCCAGCGTCTTGTCACGAGTGGTCAACGGAAGTCTCGACGAAGTGGAACTAATGATAATATTCCTTCTTAATGCTTGTTCATTCCGCAAGTAGCTGTAAGCGAAGTCTGCTAAATTGCTTGTTTTCTCAGTTTTAAAACTACAATTTGTGTTTATAACGGCAAATTGACTAATTAAGAGAGCGTTACCCCGGTGCGGGGAATTTTGACGAAAGTTCTAAATGCCGTTGTTCTGAAAAACTTCAAAGCGCTAGTTAGTCAAAACTTGCTTTTATAGAATTTCTGTCATAATTGTTTTTCTTTCCCTTTTAAGATTTTCTTTCCCCTTTTTAGAGGCAGAAACTGGCTTCTAAGAAAGTGCTAGTGTAAAGAAATAAAGTTTAGCAATATGAAGAAATTAGCAATTTCAGAAGATTTCTCTTCCGAATTTGGGATCGTTTTAGAGTAAATGGCAATTGATAAGAATATATTGTCTATAGAAACAATTTAGAACGAAGCAAAACATTTCTCAAGTATGTTAGGCCATTAAAGTTGACCTTTGAAAATGGTCTGGGCTCTAGTGAAATAGATAAAGAGGAAAGTGAAATATGAAGCAGCCGGAAGGAAGTTTGCATTGTGCTGTCTTCTTCGTGGGATTAACGTGGTTGTAGCGGCCGCACAAGTTGAATTTGCGTTCTGAGATACGATTAACTAGAAGATAAAGGTAAGATTTTGCTAGTTTCCTGCTTTGTTGTGACATATATTGAGTGTCAACGCATTTCGCTGTGGTGTAAGACAGTTGGTTTCGAGTTTGTGACAGCCGGCTTTACTTCTGTGTTATTGTTGCAGCAATCTTTCTCTGGTTCTTTCAGTTTCTCTGAACACCCTGTTTGATAATAACACTGCTATGGGGAGGAAAGATACAGAATTCTTATTCAGGTTTACGTTCGGCAGAAAAACATCGAGCAGGACAAAATTTGAAAACGTTTTTTTTATATAAAACGGAGCATTCTTGAAACGTTTGCTTTCCACGTCTGCGACTCTCATTACTGAATTGAAACCTTAGTAAATAACATAAAATAAAGTAATTTCTTGTAAAACATTGCAAGATACGACATAAAAAGAAGTGAATAAGGTTTACCTGAAGATAACAACTGTAATTAAGCTGTACGAATGGTTTCTTAAATTAAACTTTATACGGCCATGGATATTGTTTGGATAAGGTCTTAACCGTAAACAATGAATTGTAGTTTATATTTATGTTTCTTTAATTACTGACACCAAACATGGGAGTTTACAGCAAAGCCAAAAGCATTGCAACCTTGAACTCTCAAACCGTCTCAACGTTAATTCTGATTGATAGTGAAAGCTTGAAATTTTGCTCAAAGCAATGTTTGTTCTGTCTCCTCAAACACGGCTTTACTGAGGTCATCGCTTCCAAATGTGATGAAACAATTTGGATAATATCTTAAAGGCGCTGAAATTCATAACTGAACAAATTCCATGTCTGTGTGATTGTCATTAAATGACAAGTTTTCTAAAACGAAAATTTTGCCTGTCACTCTTACTGAATTTGTTGGCTTTTCGCACTTTTGTTTAGCGCGTGACAGATCAAAACATTGACATTTTTTCTTGAGTAGTTGAGAGTTATCGGCTTGATTTTAACGACTATACGTATTGTTTTAATCTGTCTTTCTGGTTTCCGAGAAGAATAAAGTGCATTTAATCTACAGGAACAAAACTTCACAATATTGCTCGAGTAAAAACAATTATTTCTCAAAATAAAATAAAAAAATCCACAATGATAAGTGAAGGTTGATTTGCCCTTGTAGAATTTCAGTCACCAAACCTATAACTTAGCAAACACTTATTTGTGTGTACAGCCGGCCTCAGGTGATGCCCGTGACCCCTACCCCCTTGGGCTTCGTTTAAAACTTGGTTTTTAGTATGAAACAAATCTCTATGTACCCTCTCCCCTCCCCACTCAGTATGTAATTTGATACCGTTTTAAAACTTACCGGCTGTTTGGCATTCGTGGCTCAAGCAAAGAATATATTTTCACAAGTTCGAGTTTTGGGTTTCAAAAAGCATCAAAATTTGAATTTTTGATAGAATTAAAAATGCCTCGCAATACTTCTTTTTCATTGTTTGGAGTTGAATTTCGGCAGAAAATTCAAAGCTTTTACTCGAATGACCACAAAAAAGCAATCAACATACAAGTTGTTTAGTCGTTGGTCACATTTTGTATTATTCGTATGGCTATTTCTAAAACATGATCAAAGATAAACTGTTTTTCTCTCTCTAAAGTACAGATGTGTGCAAACTCTATGACATTAGAGAAATGCCAATCTTGTTCGTTTTTATTCTTTCCGCTTCGAAATTACTTTTTATTCAAAGCAGCCTATTGAAGCTCTTCGCAAGTAGTTGTAATAACGTCTTCCGTCAACTTGTGATTAAAGAGTGAGCTGACCGCCATCAGTTTCGCCATACCTGGCCACAAACAGTCCCTGTTTATGATTTCTAGACCTTTCGAAACTTTCTAACATTCTTACCGTTGCGCCAGACAGATTTGTTGTTTCAAATGCAGTGTTATTATAGTCGGCTTCATTCAATTTTCTTTAACTATTTAAAGGTAAAATCTTGTTGACTGTTGACTATCGTTAACTTACAAAATAATCTGAGCGCTCTCGATAACATTAACGTGATGAATCACTAAAATAATTGTCGTTTTTTTCTCGCTTTTAAACGTGGTAGCTAAGTTTATTAAGGTGGTTCAGTTGACTGAAACTCAAGGATTCAAAATAGAGGCTGCGTAATTGTGTAAATATATATAACATTATATTTTCACAAAACCGAAAAAGATAAAGAGCAAGATTTAAAACCAGAATTATTAAAAATCAGATAAAAAGATAAGCGCAACTTAAACATCGGCTAACGGCCCCAAAAAAATTAAGTTTAAAAGCAAAAAATCACCTTAATCCGGTTCGTCATTTTGTACGCTATTTACTCAGAGTTTCGCAACAGAGGAAGTTAGTTGCTTAAATTACATTCAGTCAAAATAATTGTTTTGTAGATGTAAGATTTTTTTGTTGGGAAACTCAATAAAACGCAACAAAAACGATAAACTGTAAAGCCATTTTAGAAAAGGATTCTACAGCAGTAAAATGATGTTAAAGCTTCGAAAAGCTAGTTGTCCGCCACAACTGTAAATTCTGATATTTTCCCGCGTGAATGAGATCAGATGCGCTCACTTACTGTTGTTAACACAGATTTTGTTTCCACTAACACTAAAACTTGAATTGTTCATCCGGTTTTTCGTCAATAAAACCGATGTTCTCGCAGGAACAAAATGGACTGAATCAATAAGTTAATTAACAATTTTTGTTGTTACTCACACAATACTGAGCTATTCTATGCGCGCCAGAAAACTAAATCGTTTGCAAATGATAGGCTGTTCAGTTGTCAGCGGTCTGTTTCTCAAAGAGGTTTTTTTGTTCTTTCCAGAAGTGATTTTAATCATTTTAAGTTGTTTCACGTTAGAGCTTTTAACAAGACAACTCATTAAAGGTAAATTTTCTAGATTGTACAACCATAAACTAAGATTTAACGACAAAGTAAAAAACTAAATGAAAACGTCACTATACTGTCAACTATATATTTTAAAGTAAAAATAAAAGTTGCAGTTAAAATCCTTAAGGCGATTTTAAGTTGGTGTATCAATTGTAGGGTGAATAAATTCTGTTTTGGACAATTTTTTCCCCGAACTAATAACTTCGAAATTAAAACGCTAATAAGTTCGAAAACAAAAGGGGGTTAGAGAACGTTTTGAAAAAACGACAAAATAACCTGATAAAAGGAATATAATGACAGAATGTAAAATATTTTGGAAAACCAAATTTTAGCAAAACTTTCAATCGGAAGTTTTCAGAGCTTTAGTAACGGTTGGACAGAGAAAAAGTCCTTCCCCTCCCCTCCGGCCCCACAATGCCAAATCGAGTTAAACCGAAAGCCTGCAGAACAAGACAATATAAAAAAGAAAAGAAAAAAATCAGAATAATTAATGTAAATGAAAAAGGGGTTACCTCGAGAAATTCTTCAAAGACGCGCGAGTCGAGACCACTTCCTGAATTTCTTAAAAACTTTCTGGGCAACTTTTCTTTATTACAAATATAAGAATCAGTCTTTAGACAAGAACTACAAATCGCTAATCCGGCAAATATTGATATGCTTATTTTTAAGAGGAAGTTTGGACATCCACATGGCACTGTGAAAACGATTTACACAAGATAAAGGCTTTGATCAAAGACGTATTAGAAAACTTGTATTCTTCAATATCAAAATGATGTTTAAGATTTTCAGAATTAATACTACTTGCTGCTTTGAAACTCTTTAAGACCAATGTTAATTACAAAAGTATTCCAGTGTCTTTCTTCCCGTTTTTTTTTTTCGAAATGGTACACTCTTTCTTGCATTTCCTTTATGGCTATCCCGTTTAAAGAATAACCCCGGCGAATCTCTCTCGAATTGGTCGAGAGTGCAAAAACCCTGCTCTGTAAGAGAGCACGCGGAACGCTTTTGAAAGTCTCACACAACACTGAATCAAAATCCACCGCCATACTTTTTGCTTACAAATAACCCCCCCCCCCGTGCAATAAAAAAATTACACGGTACGAAAAATGCTTTTTATTGCTTGAATAAGTCCTGGATCACCTCCCAGTTCATCCCGATGTGCGTTCCCACAAGTCGTCATCTAGACCAGAACCGTACGTCTCCACTCTGCTCATTCATCCCCAAGTTTTCTAGGTTTTTACTTTAAAAGGGCCTATATATTCTGTCAGCTCGGAAAAATCTTTCACGGTCAGGAAATACTTAAAGTGCCGACTATTGTGGGTTCCTCGAGGTACGAGGACTTAGAGAAAGGAGTGAAGAGAGGTGAAGTAATCCTCCCGCCTTTGCACTTGAGTGTGTAAAACCTTGAACTTAATTTTTGACTTTACTTAAAAACTGATGTACTGTAGGTAAAAAGTGATTAAATATTTTATGATAAAACAATAAAACTAAAAGTAACTGAAATACAAATTAATAAATAGTCAGCCTATTTTTAGAATTAGAATTTAAATGTTAAAACGGGAATATCGGACGACGAGTTTGGCGGCGTGCTTCAGTAAATATCTTCAAGCGCCTGTTTACGGACGTATATAAAGAGTTTGTTGCTAGCTAGAACATAAGATGGTTGACATTCTCAGTTTGTATTCATTCTTGCCCTCCTATAGTTATCATGCATGGTGATTATCCATACTTGTTCTGTGTTGTACTCATGCAAAACCTAATCACCTTATTATGTGAAGCCGTCCCTCGGCCCCAGGCTCCCCGGAGAGGGCCTTCTGTCGACACTTTTCACTAACAAAATTCGTTGTAAAACTTTGCAGGTGACGTATAGCTCTTCATCCTAACGCAGTGCTAGAAACACTAATAAATCCAACAGAACGCCAGCAAAGTCATTGGCTAAATATGACTTCGCCAACGACGGTTGCCCTGATATGTGTGTTCTGTGTGTTAGTAATTACCAATTTAGTGGGCAATACACTGGTCTTAATGGTGGTGCTGAGGAACCGCTCCATGCGCGTTCCTATGAATTACCTACTGGTTAACTTGAGTATTGCCGACATCATGGTTGCAATATCTGTCAGCGTTCAGTATGTGTTTGGGCCCGCATACAAACATCCCGGCGGTTCGACGGGGGATTATATGTGTCGTTTCTTGACGGGCGGCAATTTCACTTGGGTAGGGACCGCGGCTTCTGTGTTCTGTTTAGTTGTCATCGCAGCTGAACGCTATAATGCGATTGTCGTTGGAAGCCGTAAATCGCGTCTTGAGGGCTATGGATTGGCTGTTATCGTATTATGTTGCTGGCTGTTCGCATTTCTTCTCAACCTGCCCCTTTTTATGTACCTAAGATTCAAGGGAGACCAGCACGGGCACAACAAGTGCGAGGAGAGATGGCCTTCTGTTGATGGAGCCAAGTCCTATACCGCCGTCTGTTTCATAGCTTCTGGCCTTCTCCCGGCAGCGCTGATGGTTTTTTTCTACTGTAGGATCGCTTACACCCTGTGGGTGCGTCCTGTGGTGGCCACTGGCTCTTCAGAAAAATTCATAACCGAATCAAGGAAGAAAGTCACCAAGATGTTAATCCTCGTCAGTGTAATGTACAGCGTTTGTAGATTTCCTAATCTGTTTATGTATCTGTTTGCGTATTTCCTCCCGGAAGCGTACGTATATGGTTCAACAATCTACATAATCTCCATCGTCCTGGTCTGCCTCAACTCCACCATGAACCCTTTCCTCTACAGTCTGCACAGCGAAAAGTTTAGAAAACATTTGCAGAGCATTGTTTGCTGGAGGTGGTACACTTTTTTGGACATATCCGAGAACAACAGCAACGGCCAGTCAGCGGTCTTCTATATTGCTCAAGAATCATAAGAAGCGCTTATTGTCCCATCCCAATAGGCCAAACCTTTCTTCTTTGTCTCAATTTCGTGTTAACGAATTAAAGTTTATGTTGTTAGATTGTTATTTAGTATTAATTGAAAACCAAAGATTGCAGATGTAATGTCAAACAAAAAAAGAGCCGCGCGTCCCTTTTTGTCGTAATTATATTTGATTGTTGGTTATTTTGTATATAATGGCTTACGCGAAATGTATAATCACACATTTTAGTGTTTTTGAGTCAGTTTGTTTTAAAACAAAGGTTTAATTTGCTCAATTTTGATAAGTGAGTATTCCCAATTTTTAAAGTGGTTATTTACCATACATTAAAAAGTTTTAAAGATGTAAAATAAGAAAATATCTGGTTTGAGTCGGCTTTTGTTAGTTCCAACAGGGATGCAGGGACGCGTATCTTTTTTGTTTCACTCAATACCAAGTACCTAAGTGATCCATTAATGACGTAGATCCCCAGGGTGAAATAAACGAATTATTTTGTTTTTTCGCTCTGGTAGCTGGTTGCTATGAAAAGTTATCTTTCAGTTGTAGTATTTAACTCGAACATCAGATACACAAAACAATTGGCTCTTTGCAGTTAGAAGTTATGTGACGAAACCTTTCTTAAGTTAAATAGCTATGACAAAATAATGTTCAGAAACGGAAAGAGCAGGTAAACATTTGTTAGATGGCAGAAACTCAAGTCTCGACGTTAAGTACTTCAAAAATGACAGCAGATAGAAAATGAAAATTTTTCTAAGCAGATGTATGTGAAAATTGTATTTGCTCTCCAGTTATACAAATTCTAAGAAATTTCTGTTACTCGCCATTTCTTACATGTTTGAGATAAAAAGCTGAAATTTTGCCTTTTAATTCATGTTAACCTGCTCTTTCCATTCCTGAATACTATTTTGTCGTTGCAGCTTGATTTAAGGGATATGTGGTCACGTGGCCCCTAGTCGCAAAGAGCCTGTTATTCCAGGGGCGTGTGTGTTTTAGTACATACAAGCTCGGCTACGAGAGATTTGATTTGTTTAGAAGTAGAAGATGTGAGACAATATTTACCTCCGAAATAGTAGATAATAACACAAAATGGCTGACGGAAGAAGTCACTTCGTGTCCCTTCGGATCACGATACTGAAAACGTTTTTCTCTGAAAACGCGGGATGTTTAAAACAGTCTAAAGAGTTTACCTGTTTTACGCCAATTACGACATTTTGTAACAAACTGTCAAATCACGTTTGTTACACATCTTAGTGTGCACACGCGTGTGTTTCGCCACGCTCAGTTATTCAAGTAGTGAGCTCGAGTAGTGAATTTTTTTTTCTTAAACTCGATCGTTTTCTTGAAAGCAACAGTTGCTTCGCTGGTATATACTAAAACACTTATTCTATTTCAATTTCACTGGAAAGTGGCTTTGGCGCTAAATCGATATTCTGCCACTATCCACCTCAATTGAAATAGAATAACTGTTAAATATACAACAAACGCGAGTGCCGGGAATATTTGTTTAATCAATTTAATATTCATGAGTTTTCTGAAAGCTTCGATTCTTGAAAATTGTTGGCAAAAGTCATTCGGTATACGAGCCAGTAACCAAGATTAATGAACTAATCGCAATACAGGTGAATGAAAACTTGATAATGTGTGATATTTTACAGTGATAAATAGTTTGAAGTTGTAGTGCGCATGAAGCTCGCAAACATACTTTAAAAATAGAACTTAACTCGATGATTCTTAAGTTAAAGTGCAAGGTTTAATACTGCGAAATATTAAACATGTCAGTGAAAAGATGCGATTAGAAGATCGGACAAAGCCAGACTTTGCAGTGTCAGACAGTTGTTTCGCGGTTCTTATTGGGACTCGTCGGTGACATGACTAGCCGCGATGCATGTGTAAATAGATATGCACACCGGAATAAGTATTACTCTCAAATGCTGTAACGCATTCCTCACCTCTGTCACATGCACATCACCCTCTAAACCAAACGGTACACGTGAACACTTGCGTGTTAACAAGTGAACTGAGAAAGAGGCGGAATATATCGTATCCGTTAACTAAGGCATGCCACAAATTAAGGCATTTCGTACGGTTCTTGCGTTAAAATGTATGTATATATGTCTCGGTAGTTTAGATGATAGTGGACGCAAAATGTACTCTTTTTAACATAAGTATGTCATTGTTAAATACAGAAACAAGTGTAGCCTTGTGGGCGAGTACTCGGACATTGGAGAAAAATGTCCCTAGGTCGACCCTCTGTGATCACAGCGTTTGTTTCGGCCATTTTCTAACTTATCTATAAGATGGAGCTCTGGCAGAGGGAGGTTGGGGAGGCCAGAGGGGAGCGAGGGAGGGGGGGAGGGTGGTTACTTGGTGTTAAAGGACACATAAAGTTTTATACAAGTTTAACATTTTCAAGGGCCTATACTTTTGCTTTAAAACATAGTTGATAATTATGTACAGGCTGGTTAAGAAAGTCGAACCTCAAAAAAGGAAACACGAGGAATGTACAAAGACGCTTCGTTTTAAAATCAATGAACTTTGAGCGTGCACAGTGTGGTTGCACATGCACTGACTGGTTATTTGTTAACAATATAAGAGTAATAGTTAAAACGATAGTAAAAATAAAAAAAAACTTTTGTGAATGTTTTGCTGTACTGGCTCAGTCATATTTCAAAAATGATTTAACTTTAAAATACACAGTACAATAAGATTTGAACGCGGTAGCAAGCTTTCGATTCCTTCGCGGAACCTGTTCACGCTAGTAAGTGAGAATTCTTGAGATGTTAGAGATCGCGGGCTTTACTAACACGTGACCGCAGCGGGTTGTCCCAGATGTGGGGGAGCAAGTACCTGCCTGTGGTCTTGTTCAAATCAGCCCTGTGAACACGGCTTGATTCCCCGTTTCAACCATCGATCTTCGTGGTCCAAAACTTTGACTTGGACTCGGTGTTCTGGACAGTCCCTGTGAGTATGACGTGAAACTTCCGAAGAAGTGCTGCAGGGTCACAAGTGTCCAGCGAACCTGGATTTCAATGTTTGTCCCGTTTCCCTGACTTCTCCTGACATGAGACGCGATAGATGGTGGACAGAAGGCCATATAACGCATCAAAATTGCGGTTTCAAACGAAAACTTGCTAGTAAGAACAGAGCCTAAGCACTTGCATTTTCTAAATGTATTTATAGAGTGACTTTTCTTCCAGTAATTAAGGCCTTTTTTTCCATGCAATACACTCGAACCCCACTAACTTGAACTCGTTAATTTCAAAGTCCCCGTTACCTCGAACCAATATTCGATTTATTTTATTTTGAAGCTAAGGCTTACCCCGTTTTTTTTTTACTTCGGCATGATATTTCGAACTATTTTCTCTTGTTCTTGAGACAGGGCTTAACCCTGCTTTTGTACTAAGGGTTTTGAAATTAAACTGGATACTTAGATTGCAATGACTTTTCTGAATACGTAAAGTTGTATTCAAAATTCTACCCAAGTTTCAATTAGCTTTTAGTTTTCGATTGATAAACTGTCATTATTAATCCTTATTACTTTCTAGAAAACAAGTTAATAATATTCAAAGATGTTAAAATGAAAACTTGTTGATTCATCAACTTGATAAGGTATGATCGATTTTCCTATAGAATTGATAGGAAAAGAAGTTGACCGCTTTATTAATTATCTATTTATACATTCGGCGCATCGATATGTAAACATCAGAGCACAATATACGTAAAACCATAAAATACGTTGCATTTCCAAGGCATTTTGAGAGTGAAAGTTTTGAAACTGTTATCTACATGTACAGCCATTAATTAATTACCAAGATAGTGCACGAGCTGTCACAAAATCCTTACATGTATACAGTTACACTTTATAAACTTTTTTCATGTTATATACAGTTAAATGAAGCACTTTCAAATTCCGTCAGTTGTATTTTTCCTTATTTGCGGCTAGTTTGCTGTTTTTGTTAAGTATTTCTCGTTATAATTAGAACCCGAATGCAGAACTTTACGTTTGTCAACGTTGTCAAATCAACCAGGTTCATTTGTTGCAAATATTCATGACAAACTTCCTTAGTTTTGTAAATAAAACTGAATTATTTAGCTAAAAATTTACGTATTTACTACCTGTTTCGAGCCGCATTTTGACAAAGTTCCGTTTTGAGCAGATGCAGAAAGCTTGAGGGAATGCTATTCGTTTTCCGGTTTATACTGAACTTGAGCGTCGAGAAAATAAAACAGGCTTCGCCACGTATCTTGTATATATGTAAGGGTTTGTTTGTAGCGAATAATACTAGTTAATCAGAACACACCCCGCAGATCAAGAAGGGCTGGCAAACATAAATTCAAAACCGTAGTCGATATACAGTAAGCGATAAAAAGTGACTGAACCTGTTTTTAAGGCTGACTATATTGCTTTATATATAAGTAATAAAAATCCGAATCGATAACTGCGTATTTGTTGTGTTCACAAATTGCAAAAATAGAATATCCTAAAAATATGGCTTTGCGCTTTTAATTATTTAGCGACTCATTTCAACCGTGCAGCAGATATAATGGTCGAATATACTAATGCTCCAATTTGTCTGTGAGTCGTCAGTTTTTACAACTTATTTTGGAGTTTTTCGTAACGGGAGAAGCCTGTTAAAATTCGCACTGGCTCCATGTTCATTCAACAAAACTGGAATTGGTTTTGTAGTACTGAAGAACAAACCACTCCATTTGACATACACAGACATTTATCGTAAACACGTCAATCAATTCTTTTTGATTGCAATAAAAATTCATTTAGCTAAGAATATTTAAAAGCAGATTCTAGTTACAAAAAAGTAACTTATCCAGAAGTGTTTCCCGTTCGTGTAAGAGACGTCAAGCAACTTACTGTGGATTTATCAGCCGCCAAAATCAAGTATAGTCCGGCAATTTACTGTTTAGAAAAATGAAATTAATGAGAATATCGCGGCTAGGCCTGACCACGAAGCATTATACTTATTATTAGCAAAAAAGGGCCCCTGACTCATCAATTAGGGATGCTGTATCTATTTCATTTTTTAAAAGAAAAAATTTTTCTTGACTTCACTGAAGCCTGCTACTTGCTCTCTACGCTATTTATGGCCGAACTTGATTTCTTTGCTATTATTGTTGAAAAATCTTTAATTATTACTGTTTATAACGATCTTTCCTTACAAAAGTAAAATCATTATTATCTCGTGGGTTTTTCGGGAGATTAGCGCGGAAGGCTTGTCGGCGTTTTATTATTCAAATACTAAGATGCATGTTTACTTTATCTGTTTGAATTGAAAGTATTAGTATTTCATTTGGCTTATTTCAAAAGCTACTTGCTTTTACTGCTGAATGTGCCGTGTGATTGATTTGGCGGGCAAACCAAGCTTTCTCGGAGGTATTCACTCACTTATAAACAACAGATGTATGCTACAATATCGGCCAACTTTTCCACAATCGTCAAGGTACCGCTTTCTGCCATATACTAAGCAAAACCTACATTTTGCTCGATTTCGAGTAACCACGTAAGACATCATATTACATTTGTATCAGTTGTTAGGTTGAATAAGTACCTCATCCGAATTACTTCATAAGGTTTTATAATGGACAGTTCGTAATTCTTTTCATAATTTAAAGAATCAAGAGTTTTGAATGACATTGTTTGTGAATGAATCTAAACAAGAAACAATCTTGTGTGTGACTTTCAGAGCAAGGTGATAGCTTAGAAGTTTCAGGAGCTGCCGCGGCAATCGGTTCGCGTGTAATTTGGCTTTCACCTGCACTCTGCTGGCTCTAAAAGTCCCCTTTTCGTTCGTTTAAAACCTTAGTATAACTGTTAAGCTGAAAAAGGCCGTATCAGCTCCGTTCCCCTCGTAAACGAAGCACTTAGCCGATTTGCTTTCTACGGACGGCAGTGCCTGTTTTTTTCCAGTTTATGATAATGGTCTGCTCGGAACACAATCCCCGAATGTTCTTCTCATGCAGTGCGCCGTAGGAAAACATTTTCAGGGAAGGTATAATACAAAAAAAAGCTAGGAACCAAAAATCCTCTCGCATTACGTTCACTGTAAGATTCATAAAAAATGCAAACAAATTTTGGATGAAGAGTTTTTAAACTCCTTCGAAGCTTTGGTCTGACAATCATGTTTACAACCGTGTTCAATTTAAAAAAATCTTTTGTTCGATTTTTGTGTTCTGACAGCTGTTCTGGCTGCTTCAACCAAAACTGAGTTGCGAAAGCAAGCTAGTGTGCTTGCGAAAAAGGCGTTAAAACTCGATACGGTTGAATTCAATATCACAAGATGTTTAATCAGAAATCATGACTGGTTTGTCAAAGCAAACACGTCTTATTTTCAAACAGAAAAATTTGTTCGCGTCGTTTCATGGTTTCGACATAAAGAATTCGCCTTGAATTACACAAGACCTTTTACGGTAGACTGAAAAACTGGAAAGAACAAATGAAAATAATAAAACGACGCTACAGATTCGAAACAAAGCCAAAACAGTGTTGAATTAAGATCTATGTTTTAATCGGAAGCTCCGAAACTGATCGTGATCTTTCGCCTTTCTATGGCCCAACTAAAAATCTGAAAATCTTCCGCCTTTTTACCCAACTATATTGAGCAAGATCAGTCGTTCGTATACTGTTTTTTTCTATCTTTACTAACTGAAGCCAAGATGAATTCAATTCCTTGTTACTCTGGCCTGTAGGCCACGAGGTAAAGTTTCGCGAGCGTGTCTTCTTGTTGCTAAAATGTTTCTATTTAGAATAGCAATTAAAGATATATGTCTTTTCTCTTTTTCCGATTATTTTTGTTGTCGACCAAATAAACTTGCACCGGCTTAATACAATCAAAAGATGAATTATGTACGATGAACAGACAAACTGCAAATCTTCGAACCGCTGCCTGTTTCGTTGCATCCTTCAGCGGGAAGATGTCTTATTTTCATTTTCAAGTTAGCAGTACGAGTATTTAAATCTGTATCTGAGAATGGCTAGTTTGCTTTTTTGTAAAAACTGGCATCGGTTTAAGACAATCAAAAGATGAAGTTTGTACAATGAACAGACAAACTGCAAATCTCCGAACCGCTGCCTGTTTCATTGCATCCTTCAGCGGGAAGATTTTTTATTTTCACTTTCAAGTTAGCAGTACGAGTATATGTATATGTAACTGTATCTGAGAATGGCTCGATCATTTGCTTTTTTGTTAATCAGTGCTCCACCGCGTTTAACTTTTTAACTTTTTGCTTCGTAAAGGTTACAGCGCTTTAAACAAAAAACGATATAAATGATCAAACAAGTAGTCGAGGTTTTTTTTACATGATCAATCAACACTGGTTTGGAAAAGTTTGCTAAAGATTGTCGGTTAAAGTTCTCGAAGACTGCATGGAAATTAAACAGGTCAGTTTCAACGAGTCTATGAACAGATCACATTCGAAAAAAAATTACTGTATCTTTCAAAGCATCTATGCATAACTGGCCGTTCAATTTGATTGCAGATCGGCTGTCGGACTATTTGCTAAATTACAAACAACTATTTATTTTACGAAGTGGCCATAACGATAAGAAAACTTGTTGCTAGCCGTTATTTTACGAGGCTGCAGTTTGCTCACTCTCGAGCAACCTGACTTGGAACGGATGGTGCCGTGACAATCAAGTATCGGTCACGTGATGTTGAAAGATGCATGGTATTGTATTAAAATATATAAAAGGCGAGGTAAAATTTTTAAAAAAGTTTCCGAACGTTTTCGGTTAAAAAACCATCATCAGGGATGAAAGATGTATGGGTATTGTGATAATAAAGTGTCGTGGCGTGAAATTGGAGGATGTGACGTGACGTTGGATTGTCGATCGCGTGATGTTAGATGATGGTAATGTGACAAATGAATTGTTGGTGGCGTGATGACGTGATATTTAAGTGTCGGTCACTTCATGTTAGAAGATGGTGACGTGACACTGGTGAGGTTGGTTGGGTCGCACAATCGTGATTTTGGATGGACGTCTGCATAATGGTGAAATATCTTTGACGTATTGATATAGAGACCGTTGCTTAGTAACTGTTGCGTGGTGGAAGTAATCTGACGCCATGATGAAACAGTGGAGTGACTGCAACACTTTCAGTCTTAACAAAACTCTCGACATGTATCGGTCCTTCAAATTCTCCCAGCTATACATATTCGAGTCTTTGATCTTTTTGTTTTCATCAAAATGTATGGCAAAACTAGGAAACTTCTTATTGGTTAAAATTTCTTTCTCTCTCTTTAAGTCGTACTTCACGGACTTAAAAATACTAAAAGCAATAAATCAATCTATTGTCATTATTGCTCAGTAAAATTTGATCATGTATGAGTTTCAAGAGCTAAGCTATGTTTTACATAATTTAAAAAGCTGCTTAAAGTTCAGAGCTAAAATCATTTATATTCGGTTAATGAACAGGATGTCTTTTTCTTTTGGTTCCTAGCTACGCGCTTGTTTCACGGACTGTAAAAATTTAGGTCCAAAAATTGAGTTCTTCAAACTCCCCAGTAGTCCTGAATATTGTTTAAAAAATCCAGTCATCAAATTTAAATGGTGTTGCGATTTTTTCTTTTGAATGTTTCCAATGCCAATTTTTCAGAAAAACATTTTCTAGCAGCCGACTAAACTGACTGTTAACAGAATTTCAAATTCTCATCGTATTTCTAGATGAGGTAGTTTCTATGGCTAGAATTTTGTCAAGTATAAAAACCTTAAACCCAACCAAGTTGTGTCAAAGTATTGTTTATTTTTATGTAAAAATGTTTTAAATATTATATATTGTCTTAAAAGTACACCCAAAAAAGCAAATCAACATTTGCTCTTTTAGCTTTAGCGACTTGTCTCCTTTTTGTCTTCACGTGATTCTTATCTCAACAAAACGATTTAAATAAGCTACGAAAGGAAACAAGTTAAAGATTTGGTTTGCTTTCTAACAACAAAAGTTTCCGCAAAAACAGCTGTAAGCAAACTCGAACTTTTGTATTAGGTCCCTCTCAATCAACGGATATTTCGATGTTGTCGGCTTCCCTTGTGTCGAACTTAATGAAAATGAACTGTAACCGTGGTATTTGTTTCTATTCCACACAAAACGAGCTCGATATTTTAAACGAACCAAATTCACCAACGTTTACCAAAAGAAAACATTTGTTGCTGTTTGACGGAAGCTTAGCTTGTAAATTCGACTGTCATGTTGCTACGTTAATTAGAATCACAACGTACTTTCACCTATCAAAGTCGTGCAAACGAGAGTGACGATAAAAATAGCAATGCTATTGGATAAAATTTGGGCAATGTAACAACACTGTCATATCCTTTTTTGACAGGCATGAAGTACAAGTTTATTCAGAGTGAAAGCTGAGTTAATCAAGTCTTTTTTTTTCAACTAAAAATGTTTTACTTTGCAGAACGAGGTATTCTTTTGCGAGGAGCTTATGATCATAAAGAGACGCTGAGTTATATCGAGAAAAGTCGAAGAAGGATATCATATTCAGAGTACGGCGGAACAAGCCAAGGTACTGCGCAGTATCTTAATTTGTATCATTTAATTTTCAGAGAGTAGTTTTTTTTTAACACAATCTCTTTAAAAACACATAGCTGCGCTTTTACAGTTACTTCAATAAAGTACGGCTTGATTAGAGTTGAGGCAGTTGATCAATCAAAGTCAAGTTCGAAAAAAAAGAACCCGGACAAAACTTTGAAACTTGTTTTATGTATAGACTGACTTGAAAGCAAAATGGTTTTCTCAGTTGGTATAAATTTAAAAGCTACAATCCTTATTACGGTTTGTTTGCCCTGATCGCATATAGCCTTTGAGCTCGAAAATCAAATGTATGGACTTCAAGAAAAGTTTCTTCTGCTAAACAGTTAAAAGCTCAAAGTACTATTTTTTACGTTTTTGATACGTGAAGTTGCATCACCGTATGTGAGATTTTAATTTAAACAAAACTGATTCAGTTGCTAAGGTGCTTTCAAATAATGGACTCTCTCTCAAAGCTTGCCTCTCAAAAGGGTGTTAGCGGAAAGAATAATGATATTGAAGATAAAAGGTGGAATATTTGCTGTTTTTTAAAATTTCATCAAACTTCATTATAAGCAATTCAATTTACAAAGTACAATAGTCTCGGTGACAAATCTTTGATGTTTCGGAAATATATTCCTGCATTTTAAAAATCTATTTGCTGATAATCTTTCAACACAAACACTACGTTTTTACCAATTTACATTTTCATTTATCATTTTCCGCCTCTTTTCCTTCCTGTCACACATTTCAGGCGACTTTTTCACCATGCTGTTGACCTGCATGGTTGAAGCAAGTGTCAAAGATAAATGAAATATATACATTTTTTATTTGCTTGATCGAATTAGTTTGTGTAATACGATGTTTTCAAAAATCGCTGCCATATGTCATTAAAGATCGAGAGTTGACTTGCATATTTTAATGTACATCACTCAAGTTATCTCAACTGGCCTAGAAAGAATAGTTCTGAGAACAGTTGATCTTTCAAACAAACAAACGTCCATCCATCCACCCACCCATCGATCCGCCCGCCCATCCATCCATCAATCCATCCAACCATCCGTCCACCCACCCATCCACCCAACCATCCATTTATCCACCCATCCATCTATCCACTCACCAATCCATCCATCCATCTACCAACCCACCCATCCATCCACCCATCCATCCATCCATCTATCCACTCACCCATCCATCTACCGACCGATCCATCCATCCATCAATCAATCCATCCATGCATCTATCCAAGTTTAGAGTTCACTTCCTTACAACGTAGAAGAATCGAATTCACTCAGTTCGTTAAAAGAAGGGATCAAGGGTTATGGCTTGGTTATGATTACGACTTGCGTCGTGCATAATTTATTCAACACAGGTAGCGTTTAATCAATTATTTTTAGCATGCATTTAAATAAAGAATTGAACTGTTTTAGCATTTTATAAATATTTATAAATAGCTAGCATGGCTTTCAGGCAGAACAGAATTTGTACCAGAATTAATGTTTCGAATCCTGATCTAACTACCGTGGACAAATAAAGACATTTTTATTAGTAGTAGTATTATTTTTACGAACATTATTTTTATCCATCTATCCTTCAGTACATACATGCACACACATATATACATGCAGGCATAGATACCAAAAGGCAAACTATATTCTTTCTTACGTGCACAATTACCTCCATTGCAGTAAAGGCAAGCTAGAGGAAGTAAAATAAAACCAATGCGTTTGCTAGCTTGATCACAACAAATTCATGTTTTAAGTTTTTACTTGACAGGAAAATACTTCAGATAAATATAGCTACGAAGTGCAGCAGATGAGTGTCACGGAAGCCTATCCAGTGACACTTGGTGTTCTGGCGTTTCTCGTCATACTGTCCAACTCAGGTGTGTGTCTATTGGTCGTACGCTATCGTCACCTCCGGACACACACCAATGGGTTCGTGGTGTCTCTGGCTGTCTCCGATATTATCATTGGCATCTCGTTGTGTCTCAATTATCTCTTCACGACCGACAGCTCTGGAAACGTGTCAAATGTGATGTTCGCGACGGGACTTTTGACAAGTATGTACAACCTTTGCAGCGTGACATACGATCGCTATCTCGCGGTCAACAAACCACTCGTTTATGTGCAGGTCATAACGAAATATTTTCCCCGAATTGTGGCGTTAACTTGGATGTCTTCGTGTGCAATGGCCGCTCTGCCTTTAGCCTGGGAGGGAAAAAAGAAAATGGAGTATTTAATGATTTACCAGTTTTGCTTGGTTGCAATTTGGGTCATTCTCCCATCGCTGCTAATCTTTCTCTGCTATTGCAGAATCGTCATACAGGTTCGTAAATGCATCAAACGGGAGAAGGAAATATTCCACTCAATATCGATCAGAGAGGAAAGAAAAAGAGTTTCAACTGAAGCAAAAGTTGCCAGAGTTTTTATTGTAATAGTGTTCACCTTCGTTTGCTGTTGGTTTCCGCTGATTTTCATCACAACTGCCTTTGCAGTGGGCAAGGTAGAGTCTGTTCCTTGGGTTCTTGGAAAGATCTCTCCGTTTACAATTGCTCTCAGCTCACTCGTGAACCCCTTTCTCTACTGTTTCATGAAGCCCGACTTTAAACTTGTTCTAAACAAACTTTTTCCGTTCCGACGCAGTCGACGTACGGAAGATAAAGAACGAAAAAACCATCAACGACCGAGTCGGGTGTCTGGTGCAACCTTGAACTCGCGCGTGCCCGAGGAAGAATTTCAATCTTCTCTTTGACATCCTTGACAACACTTGTACTTGGTGTTACTACACGTATTAACTCCTTCTCACAAATATGCTGATGGTTGCATCTTTTGGGACTTGCTGGGACATAATAACGGGATGTTGGTTCCGTCGAGCAAAAGAGTTTTGAAGATTTCTTTATTTAGGGAACCAACACTAGTACTGCCACTTCGTTTTTGCCGTTGTCGTCTAGGGAGTATGTGAAACCCAAGATATGTTCGTGTGAACTGGAGTAAAAAGTGCACTGTCAGCGCAGAAGCAAAAGTGCGTCCTGAAGACATTGATTAACGCGACTGCTTTTGCTGCAATGCAAAACCAATGAAACATGCACTATTGTTCAATGTTTCCTCCTGGTCTACTTACGTGGACATACAGTATAATTTATACCGGGTGGAAACAGATAACAAACGAGGATCGCGGATTAGCATTTTCTGCCTCTGCAAGGGCAAAGTAAGAACAAACCGCAACCTGAATCTCCCTTTCCCACCCAATCGCCCCCTTTTTTTTATACCTACAGTGCCACGCTTCCAAAGCAAGCAAATTATTTTCTCTCAGAATAGGAGAAAAAAAGTACAGTAGTCGAGAAAGGCGATGTTCTTGGTTAAATAGTATGACCATGTACCGACTGTAACCTAAGCTCATTAACTTACGTACAAATCAAGCAAAACAAAACAACCACGACAACGTAATACTTTTAACATCATCGTGCTCAGCAAAATGAAGAATTACAATTGTAATACAAAATGTCGTTGTAGATTTTTAAAAACAAACGTATTTCAGCACAGTAACAAAAAGGCTGAACAGAACACAGCAAAATGAAAATCAACGCTATATTTCATTCCTTTTCAGCATAAATTTAGACTGATATGTTTACAATGTCTAGTACCGTAGAGTTCACTCCACAAGCATGATGGGTAACGTATGAGAATCATGGCTTTAATAGAAAGTTATGATGATATTAAGCAAGTTATGCACTCAGTGTAGTGTGTGTGTCATGCGCTGCTATATAAATCCGAGTAGCTAAATAAATAGTTTCAAAAACGCTATCAATCAGACAAAAAACAAGCTTTTGCGTATCACTGTCGGGAGATATTATTGTAGAAGCTAACTTAATAATAATGATAATAATAATAATAATAATAATAATAATAATAACAATAATGGTAAAAATGATAATAATAATAAACTTTATTAAAGTGTCAAACCTTCTAGCGTGGGATACATCCTATACTAATATGGGGACACAACAAACAAAAGTTTAAAAAATCCACAAGAAAAAAATTTTTTGAAAGTAACTATATTTCGGCTGGCCAAACCAGTCTTCTTGAGAGGTAAGGGACTGGTCAAAAAGTATAGGGGGGATGGGCCAGAGCAGAAGCAAAAATGAGAACGCAAAATAACATAACCAAACCCCACTAAAAGGGGGAAAATGTTGATCACCCACCCCCTTTCCGTGGCTCAAAACTCCATGACCCACCCCTCCCTGAACTGTCACACAAATGTCACTTATGTTAA
>JAOBAT010075234.1:0-20789 GCA_026413305.1 Hydrozoanthus tunicans | reverse complement strand
CCTTTATCACTTGGCACTCGCTCGCGCCGTACCACGCTGATGCACAGTCTCGCTCACAACAGAGGGCCAGGTGCCAGGTGAAAGTACTGCTATAGTCATGTACCTTAGTACAGTAAGGGCAACATCCCAAGGAAGTGGAAGGATAGAACTTTCGTCGTGACAACCTAGAGGGAAGAGCCTGGGTACGAGGTTGTCGTCGTGAGAGAGGACTTGATTGCGGGCTATAATATTCCACTTAGCACAAGCGGGAAGTTAGTGCTGTGGCAATATAAACTAGACGTTCGAGCACGTGAACAGTCGTGATCAAGTGGACGTCAGTTGTTAATAATCATTGTCAATGTTGTAGCTGTTTAAGAGAGCACGTGCAATTTTCGACGTCAGAAACCTCTCTTGCCTATAATTCAAGACTCAAGCCTCAGTGATTCAGATTTCTGTGCAAAACTGTTTGCCGTAAGTCACAACGGGCTGTAAATTAGATTCAAGTCAAGTCAAATTTATTTACACCACAAATATAAAATAGTTAAATATATACACATTGTTATATATACGTAAAAAGCTATAGGTGTTGAGTACATCTAAAGTAGTTAACAAACTGATCAAGTTAGATGATCAAGTACAGCTAATATTTACAAGATGATATTTTCTAGCTAGTGCAGTCTTTTATACATTGGCGGGAAAAAAATAAAGATTATGCTAGATACTTATATATATACGCTAATTAAATAGTACAGTAAACACACTCACAAAAAATAAAGGTGTAGACATAAAAAGTAAAGCTGTTGTTTGTAAGAGTGGGTGAAGCGTCTAATATTCTGCAAGTAAAGATTCAGAGAGTTTTTATTTGAAACATTTTTTTGAAACTGCTGTTTTATGCAAATCTGTGATAGAATAAATATTCCATATTTTTGGACCTTTGAATCTTAGGCTAAGTTTTCCAAAGTTTAACTACTGTTAATTTGTTGCTGAGTTCTTTTGTTATAGCCAAGACAAAACGGTTTGAACAGAAACATTTCACGTACTTCCTAGAGATACCAAAGACAAAGGAAGCCGCCATACTGGTGTCGGCCTTAAACTGAGAAGAAATCATCAAAACTTTTTTGTTAAAAGCCACCAACATGGTCGTTATAATTTAAGGTGAGAACGAATAATAAAATTTAATTACTCAGATTGGATGTGCTAGCAGGGACAAACATCAATGACCCTTGGTGAAAAACTTGGTTTGTTTTGCTCGAGATGGCCATCAGGGAACTTAAAGTCCGATTGTCAAAGTTCAATTTTCGGAATAACAAATAATCAACTTTGCAAAATTAAATTAAACCACAAAGAGACAGTAGAGGAAAACTTGTGGCTTATATGTCTGCAGTTAAAATCCCATATTAGAATAATACAAACAAGATTGAGATCTTATGAAAGATCTAGAACTAGACTCAGTTAATATTAGGTTTAGCGACTAAAAATGGCTTCCTACTCGAAGTAGACAACATGTTTTCAATTTATTTTTATTACCATAAATTTCAAAGTAAACAAAATCTTGATATCCGTGTGACCAAAACTCAAGTATCGTTAATGATGATTTAATGGACACACAAATAAAATGTACGCTCAACTGAGTCATTATTCGTCTGAGTCAACTTTGTATTTTGAGTTCTTGACGACATTTGACATCATTAATTTCTTTATACTTAAAACTCAAATCAATGTGAATTCTTAACTCGTGCAAACTTTAAGTGATTTTATTTGTTTTAATTAGACCACAAAAATCAGTGAGGAAAATTCGTAGCTTATATGTCTGCAATAAAAAAACAAAATTGAAGTTTATGAAGGAACTATTAGACGGACTAATCTTTCTATCGCTTACACTCTAGTTTGGTTAATATTTTAACAGAAGTTTCAAAGCCCATCTTCATGCCGGACTTAGCGACTATGAATGTTTTCCTGCTTGATGTTGACAAAAAATTGCCAGTTAATATTGCCATAAATTTCAGCATTTCGATATTATACAATTTATTGATACCCGTGGGATGAACACTCAAAGTATCTTTAACGACGCTTTAATGGACACACAAACAAAATGCTCAACTGCATGAGTGGACTTTGTACTTTGAGTCAGTCTTGGACGGAATTTGATGTCATCTTCTTTTTTTTTCTTAGACTCAAACTCAAATTTAGTCGGAACCTTAATTCGCATAGTTTGGGTAATTTTATTTTTTTACATGATACCGCAAAACGGAAAACTCTTCTGCCGTACAAATAAAGCTCACCCTCACTTGAAGAAATGAACTTTAATTTCCGTGATTTCCCGTGTTAGTAACATTCCTTTGGTTTCAAAAACGCCTCCACCTGCATTCCAACCGTTACTCAAAAATCCTTTTGATAACCAACAGCAAGCTCAAAAGAGCATCAGAAGGAAACTATTACCGTTGTTGAACCATTTTTACTTGAAACGTATTAAAACAAGTATTGAAAGAGTTAAGGCTTGTTGTGTTTTTGTGATGTAGAAAGTGTTTCCCTCTTTTGTGGTCTATAATTTTTGCTGTTGTATTGAATGAAAATATTGAACCCAAAACTTTGTTTCATGGTTGTCGAAGGATGCTCTCAGATATTATAGGCCTTGTGCATCTTTGCGTCAAACACCACCAAACCTCGCTTTCGAATCACGAAAGTGTAAGTATTTCATAAATCAAATCCCAAATCGCCCACAAATGAAAAGAAATCTTTCGTGAACACGATTTGCACGTGCAAAATGCTCACACCAATTTCTTGAACACGAGGCTTGGGGGTGAAATTGACTAGTTTGACGTCAAAATGCATAAAGCCTATCGATCGCGTGATTGAGCGGCACGAAGAGAGAGACACAAACTAAGACAGCCGATAACATCACTTAAAATACTCATTAACGGGAAAGATTCTACAACGCACTCGTTGCTCGTTAAGGAGCGTGTTTTGATTTGTCTCTGTGTTATTGTTTCCGTGTCACGTTCTATTTGAAATGTGCACGAAAGCTTAAACGTCATAAGCAGGAGCAGTGACGTCAACAGTACTCCCTTCGTGTTACATTAATATTTGTTAAGATTCTGTTTTTGCTATATTTGGATTTTAAAATCTACTGTTTATTTATGTTTGCATCTGAACGATTCGAGTTTCTGCGTCCATACGTTCGTAGCTTTCTAGAACGCTGGCTAGTATCTATTAGCTTAGTTCAATTGATTTCTCATAAAAAAAGGCAAGGTAATTCAAATGCAGCATTCTGTAAAACAAATAATCGGGGATGTAACTGGACAAGCATAATTTAAAGATATGCATGTTACAGTAAACCAGTTCCGCCGCCCACGACTAAAATCAACGCTCTTGCATAACGCAAAATTTATCGATTTTCGTGGATTCGTCTGTTTCTGTTTTCCAGTTTCTCTGCCCCAACTGAGCCCTGCAATGCCTCCCTGCACCATCGTTGGACCATCCCACACATATCAAGCGTTTCCATCCATGCGCTTTCTCTATTTTGCGTTCACGCTGCAAACCATTTTTTTAATGAAAATGAAGAAAATATAAAATAAAACATGTTCCCGGTTAGTAACTTATAATGTACTTGTTTTTTGTGCAATAAATGTCGGATGGAAATTTGTCCGCTTACGGAGCTATTCATCAGGGCGATGATCGACTCAGCTATTTGACGAGAGGATGACAATGCAGGAAAAACATTGACCATATCTTGTCAGTAGGCGACAGTATGTGTATGAGTATAGCTCTTTGCAGAGAGGAATGATCCCTGATCAGGAAAATCTTTCGGTCAACGAACTTCCTGTTTCTGTGTCCTGGTTAGTTTACAAACAGACAACAAAAAAACAACAAAAAACCGTGTCTGTAAATACCAAACCAAAGGCCACAAATTATAAACACCCCAAAGTAAATAGACAGTAGTATAAAATTATTACGAGTTGACAAAGACGAATCTTTAGCATCGCTCAAAAGCAACGTTTCATTACCACTAGTAGTAAGTTATTTGGTTAACAAGTGTTATATTGTTTTATTTTGGGGTTTAACTTGCAGAATTTAGATTTTATAATTTAATAGTTTGTCTGTGTTAGTTAATTCAAGGGTTACTTGTCAAAAGTTCGGAGCAACCATATAATTTGACTTGGTCTACAACAAAATACCAGGTCAACTTACTAATTCTATTTTTTTTTACACCTCAACCATTACTTGTCATTCTCGGATTATAACCTCTAAGTTGATCTGGTCTACCACATAAAGGTCATCTTACTGAACTATTATTTCATACCTTCATAATCAACTTGTCCGAATTTTTTAACTGTGAGGGTTAACCCATGGCAAGAAAAACACTCAAGTATATTAGTATCGATCGTTGTCCAATAACAATTTACAAGGTCATCAACTCAAAAGTCTTTGTTTATACTAAAGAAAAAGGAAAACATTATCTCAGCTGTAGGTGGTAATATGTTAACAGCCAAAAATTTACTCTATATCTATTTCTGGTAGATACATCACGAACTTGACGCGTAGGAGGTAGTTGCTAATCGTTGGCCGAGTATTGCAATGATTTGACATAGCACTGTAGTAGTAGTAGTAGTAGTCTTTTTAATCTTTAAAAATGGTTCGTAATAGCGCGTTTTGTGCTGTTAAGCTAATAACGATACATGTAACAAGAAAATCAATCATATTTATTAGCCAATATGAACAAGAACTTTGCGTGTTGTTTCGCTCATAAAAGGTCGCAATTTCTATAGGAACGCGGAAACTATATTGTACCTTTGGTGTTTTTTCTCTTTAAATTACAATTAGAAATATGTTAATCTATTCTTTTCTCCTAACAAAGTGTTTTCGAGACCGTCAAAAAAGTTTGTAGAAGGAGTACCCTTTCAACTGGGGTTTCTCCTGGTGATTAAAAACGAACCCCAGCAGTTGAACAATTTTTGGTTCAAGAATTGAACGTTCTCTCTGTTTTCAGTTTTTATTTTAACAAATAACTGGAAATGTATGTAGTAGTAGTGGTGGTGGTAGTGGTAATGGTAGAACAGGCCTTTTTGGCATGACATATTTAAAACGTTATATACACTTAATGTATAGTCCCAAAGGAAACAGTTAGTTTTGCATGTTTCCCGGAATGTCCTGAGTCGAAAGTCGAGGAAACATCAGACTAGAACTCGATGAAAAACAAAACTAAATTGTTTCCCGAGAGACTATACATTAAGTGCTTTGTTATATATTTAGACTTTCCCTCAGTTTATTGAGACTTTTTTCGGTGGTGTCTTCGACGCGCGGGCAACAACTGCCCAATTTGATCTGGGGAACGTGACCAAGCATCGACCAATCACAGTGCTCAATTTGTTGAGCGAAAGTCAAAGTATATAATTTATGGTTCAAGAAGTATAGTCAAGGTATATAACAATATGTGTTACGTATTGCCATGCCGCATATTTTACAACTTGTTACAAAAGTACAATATATAAAACGAAGGCGTAGCTAAAGTAGTGGTTGCACACGAAATTGCGTCATCAACCATTTCTGACCGCCAAGCTATTTCAACTTGACGTCTGCTGTAGCTTTTTAACGTGCTTAATGGAAACTTACCTAAAACGTTAAACATGGTTTAGAACCTATTCATAAATGGTGGCGATTTTTAAAATCATTCTCAGTCCTTTGACTACATTCAATTTAGTGCATTTAGCCTCGTTCTTGAGTTTTAATGTCAAAACATTTCAAAAGAATTTGTTACCCAAAACGAGGCTAATTGCGGTGATTTGAATGTAGATAAAAGAACATTTAAATCGTCACAATTCATGCATTGGATCTATAGACTTAAACTTATATCTTTTGAACACCCAGGCGGAAAATAAATTTAAAATGTATTACTGGTGGTATAAGGGAGCGCCTTGGACACAATGAAAAGAAACTGGTTTTAAACATGAAGTGGAATCAAAATATAAACGAACATACAATAACCTGAAACTCTTATCAATAAAATTGTACTTCCAAACAAATAGACCGACAAAATTCAAGACGATACGTTATAGGAAAATGTCAAACTCGTTGCTCTCTTTGATACGCTTTGGTAGAAAATAATGCTATTTAAATTTCGACTGTTTTTAACCCATTAGAGTAAAATTTTACTTCGAAATTGCAATAAAAAAGATACATTTTTTTTTTCTTTTTTTAAAACTTGCGGGAAACTGAAAATAAAACTAACCTTTTATCAATGCCGCTCCCTTGTCTATTTTAGCATTTTTTGCATTCTTTTTTAAACAGAGTATTCTTAAGTTTAATTTTGTATTAACTGACAAGCTTGCTGCAAATTTCAAATGGCTTTTGGCTTGTAACTTCACAAACAATACAAAACTATCATTAATCAAAACAACTGTTTATCATGTGAAGGACTGATGAGTTAGCTTCGCTTGTTTCGTGAGTTCGAAGTTTAGGTTTTCGCTAAGTCAGTAGAAGACAATGGTGCAATATATGGCACTAGATTCTGAGCATCAATATTAGTCTATGATTTATGATAATTACACGACAACTGTGCAGTCTCCTACCTTCTAAAAAACACTCCCGACCCTTATTTGATATTAGGGATATCGCATTTCGTTTTTCTTCCGCAAAATCTTAAGCGGTACTTAAAGTTTTCCATGGTTTTATGATAGCAACATTCGTTGTCAAGTGAAGGCACGCAATCTGCCTTCTGCTCATTCAGCTTGGGGGGCTTATATAAATAACTGAAATTCATCTAGCCATGAAAGTGTATAAAACAGATATAAAACGAGCACTATCATGCAAAAACAATCAACACTTGTGTCTTTATATGGAGGCACAAGGCGGTATACGTAAGCGTGGAAATGACTAGCAATAGGACAGAGTACGGGACGCCAACAGCAAAAAATACACGTTTTTGAAAGCTTTCCATAGTGCGGTTTTACTCAAAAATTAGTCAATTGTTAATTGGGCAATCATAACCTTCACTTATCACTTTAAAAAGCATTAAGTTTTGAAGAGATGAATAGCATTTCAAGTGCGTTCCTTGTGTCTGATGATATGCTAATGTGTACGGATGGCTGATAAATAGGAAGTTGCCACCTACAGTTTCATTTGATGTCCATGCAACCAGCAGAGGAACTCAAGAGAAGCGAACAAGACCTCATACAGATGCAGGTAAAAAAACCTTGCCGTTAGCCTACTTTGAATAGTTTTACTGACTACGAACAGACATTTCACGCCAGATACTACATGATAGACGAACGCAAACGGAAGCTTTAAGTTTTTTCTCAAGTGTGCCATAATCGTTTTGCACTATTTTATATCCAAAATCGCCTGCACACTTGAGCTTTTGTTTGTCTTGTTTCATCAAAAAACGGAAAGTCGACACGAGAGAGAACGGAAATTTTAGCACAGACTGCGGTCATATAGCGCAATTGATAACTACAAGCAATTTTCTCGTTCAAATATAAAACAACATAGACTCTCTCTTATAAGTTTTTGCAAAGCTTAAAATTCTAAACTCATGTCTTAGCAAACTTAGTGCCGTCTGTACAATTCAAAAATGAATTTTAAATTATGGTCTGACCATATCATTGTTTATGTGAGTATAAAGCCTAAACAAACAATATATGCTAGCTTTGCAAAAGAGATAAAGAGAGTTAAGTATACCTATCAAAAGAGTTACTTAGTAATATATGGTTTAACTATAAAGGGAACCAAATTTGAAACACGAAAAGTTTGTTCTTTCACCGAAAGGGAATGTACGTGAGAAAGCAAAGAAATTTATAACATTTCAAACTAAGATCCCAGTCCTAGTCGAATGGATCTTAAGTTATTTTCAAAGGCAATCTAAAGAGTATTTGTGCAAACTATATCTAGCAAAACTTGTCCATAACAAAAAAATACGTCATGAACTAATAACCACCAGAAACAACCATAAACTCATGTGTGTGTATAGCTGCAATTAAGAAGGTGCTATTTTTAAACCAACTTAAGCATTGTGTGAAGCCGCGTGGTATATTGTCATTTCACGGCTTATTTATTATCATTGTTGCGGTGCCGTTATTTCGATTGAAAGCTGATTGCAGATGCTTAAAACTTTAAACAATTATAGTTCTTTTGATAAACAACGTTTCTTTGATTGCTTAAACTCGACAACGCAGCTTGGTGAACATAAAGTTGGTTATAGTCAGTCTATGACGCGTTTCACGAGTTGGTATTATCTTCCTTTTTAGAATTTACCAGTTAAGTTTAATGAATCTACCTGCAACAAAATAATTTAACGTAAGGAACTTTGTTTCTCGTAGGTGTAGAACGTCCCGCCTCTAGCTTTTGTGATACTCAAAGATTGACCGACTCGATCCACGCAAAAAATGATCAAGATAAATTCTTTGTCGCCAAGATACTTCCTGTCGCAGCTTCTCTTTTCCTGGCTCAATCCAGTATTCCATAAAGGATTCACAAAGAACATTATCGAATTAAGTGATCTGCATGAACTTGAAGATGATAACAAAGCTGAACACGAGACAGAGCGGCTCTATGAGTATTGGTGTGAAGAATCAAGGGAGCAACTGCAAAAGGCCTCGGGGAAGCAGCCAAGTATTGGTCGAGCGATTTGGCGGTGCTATTGGAAGAGCTTAATACACTCTGGATTCTTTACAATTATTGAATGTGTTGCAAGATTAGCCCAAGCCCTATTAATTGGGCTTTTGGTAACGGGGCTTGCAGAGGAGCCAAGTGGAATGCACAGAGCCAGGTTGCAATTTTATGTTCCTGCCTTGTGTTTTGTAACATATGCGTATGTGATAACACACCATCGGGGACAGTTTCTTGGAAAGGTGTATGGGATGCGTCTTCGAGTGGCGCTCACTGGACTACTTTACAAAAAGGTAAGCATTTTCATTTCAATGCAATAGGTGAGTTCAGTTATAGAATGTTTGGTGCATTACACGAGCGCTGATTGGTTGAAAACCAAAAGGTTAAGCAAAATTTTTCGTTACGTAGAGCACGTTCTAGGTTTCACAATATTTTCGGCATTTCTAACAACGTAACAATCAAAACCATCAAGACGGACACCCAGGTAAGACGGGCACCTTTATAAAACGGACACGAAATCTTGGTCCCACCGTGCATTTTCTCAGACATTCACTGTATTTTAAGTCTCTATAGACGGACACCTCTCTAAGACCGACAATTAAGGCCGGCCACGAAGGTGTCTGTCTTAGAAAGGTTTGACTGTATTTGCTTAGCAACGTAGGTGCAACGAGGTTACGTCAGAAGTGTGACTCAATCTAGAAGCACATTTTCAAAAGCTTACCCTATTATCTTTGAAGGCGGTTCAAAGAAACCAATGCTAGAGTAGCTTTTGGATCAGAATTGTCCTACTAATCCATCAAGAGGTGTTTTTCTTCTCAGTAATAAAATCAATTTTTAGAAACTTTTATTTATTTATTTGTTTATTTATTTATTTTGTTTTCACTGTATACAAATGAAATAACACGAAACCTGTACAGAGAGGCAGACTACAAAAGGCCATACATGATAAACCACCAAAACAAGAAGTAAAAATATACAATGTAGTAGTAAAAAGATTACAAGTGTTAGAATAATACTAAATATTGTAAACCCTCACACGACTTCCCATAAGCAAGACTAAAAACAACAATGAACTGAAGTCCTCAGAGGGCGAGACACATGCTTATGACAAGAACTACAAATGCTACGCCATGCCTTACAATTGTCATCTAAGAAATGGAAAACAAAATACTTTAAAGATGTTTGATAACTTATTTACGATACAGAGAAATTATTTTCGAAGATGTTATTGGCTTAAGTATAGCGAAAGCAGTTCTTGTAATAACAAATGCAGGTTGTAGGATTAATCCAGATTGAGTACGGGAGAAAATATAAATTAACTAACTTCACTTTATACTAACTTAGATTCCTTTTTCGATTTATTTTAGTTGCAAATATTAAAAACTAGTAATTTATTCTAATTATGTATTCTGTCTACAGGTTTTCAAGCTTACCCAGAGCTCTGTGGCCTTTTTCACAACTGGACACGTTATTAATTTAGTGTCAAATGATGTGCGAAAGCTCGACAACTTTTTCAGATCTTTCCACTACCTTTGGTTGGCCCCCGTGGAACTAGTTGTCGTAACCCTCCTCGTGTGGAAAATGATCGGCTGGTTAGCTATCCTCGCAAGTCTTTACATAGTGATGCTCATTCCTGTTTTGGCCTTTATTGGTAAGAAGATCGTTTAACACCATCTCATTATTATTTTATTTTAGTTAGGAAGTCACAAGCTACAGAAACCGTCAAACTCGTAGCTGTAAAGCTCCAAAATCACAGCAAACTTAAGCTATGAAAGAATACTTCTATAAGCGGTTTGGGTATACAGTAAGAACCTACATTTTTCAAGGTTTAGCAAAACAGCTTCTTATACTTTGGGTAGATATTAGCAGTTTAGGCTAAGTAGGTTCTTAATTGGTTTCTTAACTGCAATGGAAGAGGCATGGTTGTTGGTAAAAAAGAAAAAATTGTCCTCCATTATAAGTATTTTATTCACGTTTATTGAATTGCAAGGGATTTCGCTGTATGGTGAATTTTAACCCCGCTCGTTGGAAGACTAAGATACAGATACACATTCTTCTTAGTTGAAGTTACAGTATATGAGAGTGTCCTTTTGTAGAAAGGATTATTTATGTATTTTGATGTTACACTAAGTGTGATTTGGAGAAATAGGGTTTTTGCAATCTACATGAAAATGTAATGCAACCCCACATGTAAGAACCTGTTTAAAATTCTTTGGTAGGTGCTTATATTTTGGGATGTTTTGAAAAATGACAAATTCATGCCAGGTTCTTGAATCCATAGGTTCTTACATGCGGGATTTTATTGTAATTTGTTATCAAGTTTCGAACATCCCAAACCCAACATTTACGTTTAGGTTTTACTTTTAGTATAAAATAAACTTTCCTACGGTATTCGTTCTTTAAACCTAACGCGAAATAGCCAAATGCAAGCCACGTTAAAGAACTTAACCGTATTCAACGAAGGATACACATTACAAGTGAAAAAATAATTACATGAAACGGTGACTTGTACTAACGGAAAAACTTCTTCGGAAAAAAAGATTTTTAGCCTTGAGCTAAAATTGAATTGAATCAACTACGTTAGCATAATCTACATCTTGTTAAATGGCTTTACAACCAGCAGGGTTGTCTCGATAGTGTAGTGGTATCACATTCGGACATGAAACCGAGGGACGTGAGTTCGACTCCCCTTCGAGGCATAATATCTTTTTTTCCTAAGAAGTTTTTTCGTTATTACAAGTCACCATCTCATGTATCATTTTCTCTCTAAAACTTTTGCAGGTAAAGAATCAGGGAAAATGCATTTGAAGGTCTCGACCCTGACCGACCAACGAGTTCGTCTTACTGGAGAGATTCTTTCGGGAATCCGTGCAATAAAGATGCATACTTGGGAGACACCAATGAGTGAAATGGTTGGAAAATTACGAAGGTACTTCGACAGCTTAATATTATTTGCTAACAACAAACAAACTCAGTATACTGAAACAATGAAACAAAACTGCGCATTCGCGATTGCGTCCTTTACAACTTGCTGACGCAAGTATAACTCCTTTTGCATGCATTTTCAGCTTTCGACCTCAGGCTTTATAAAATTTATACACCCACAAACAGTACGTAGAAGTAGTACACTTCAAGCAACAAAAGAACAATATCAAGTTTTCTTATTAACGGCACTTTTTTTTAAATTCAAGGTTGGAACTGAAAAATATCCGCTGGCTGTCTGTGTTGCAGGCAGGAATCGTGATCATCTACTTTCTCACTATGGTGTTGCTCAGTTTTGTGTTGTACACTGGTCTCGTTGTTGAAGGCCACTTAATGACAGCTGAAAACGTATTCACTACAATGCTACTGTACAGCAACATCAAACATTCCCTTTGTGGACACTTCGGTCTCCAAATGAGCTACACCTTACAAGGTATAGCTTCACTCAAGAGAATTCAAAGATTTCTAGCTTATGAGGAAAAGAACGTGCCTATGAGTTTTGAAAACCCAGTGTTTTCAGTTCTGAATTATATTTTCCCACAAAAAGCAGTACGGGAGGTTGTACCTGATAACGGTTTATATGGAACATTTAAACGAATATATTCTCGCAAAGCACGGACACTTGACGTTAAGGATTTCCCCGATGACGAGTTTTGTGAAGACAACAGCAAAAACGACGAAAATGTGGAACTAACTAAAGAGAAAAGCAACTTTGACGTTAATCACATCAGCGGCTGCCGTACAAACGAAGACAACATGCTAAATTACAACAACAATTATGTCGATGATACACTCAAAGAGGACAAAACTCCATTTCTACAAAACCAGGTTGCTCCTTCTGTTCTCATTATGAAGGACGAGATAAACTTAGACAAAAATGAAAATAGCAGTGACAATGTTGAGATAGTTAGCACCAACAACAATGACGTTGATAAAATCAACAAAACAAATGAGGTGCAAGATAGCGCATTTCTTAAAGTTCAGGGTGCCACTTGTTATTGGAATGAGACGAGCACTCAACCGTGTTTGAACAATATTAACTTTAGTTTTTCTAGTGGAGGCTTACTGGCAGTCACTGGACCAATTGGATCCGGCAAATCTTCCCTTCTTATGTCCATCTTAGGTGAAATGCGTCCGACTCTTGGGAAAATCAAGCAGCAAGGTCGTGTTGTTTACGCCCCCCAACACCCTTGGGTGTTCACAGGCACTGTTCGCGAGAACATTCTCTTTGGCTTACCTTATGACCATAACAGGTATCAAAGAGTCACCACCGCATGTCAACTGACTGAGGACTTTAAACTGTTTCCAAACGGTGATTCCACCTTCATCGGAGAACGTGGAATAAGTTTAAGTGGAGGCCAGCGAGCACGTGTCAGTTTAGCACGTGCTGTGTACTTCAACGCTGACATTTACCTACTGGATGATCCATTTAGTTCTTTGGACATCCAGGTAGGCAGGAAACTGTTCGAGCAGTGCATTAAAGGTCTTCTTAAAAACAACTTGGTAATCTTGGTTACACATCATCTTAGTTATCTGAAGGAGGCTGATCGAATAATGTTAATGAAGGATGGTACGATGGTTGCAGAGGGAAGCTATGAAGACATGCAAAGAGCTGGAATTGATTTGTTTTCCGTTCGTGAAACGTTTAGCGCCACCCCGTGTCTACCAAGAAAGCCAGGCACAACGCCTGTAGATAAAGGAGCTCATCCAAAGATAAAAAAACAAATCTCAGTGGGAATCGAAAGAGTTGAAGAGAAACGTATGACGGGCTCTGTTCCCCTCAGCTTATACTGGGAATACTTTCGAGCCGGAAACTCGACTATGTCGCTTATCACTGTGTGCTTCCTGTTAATTGCTAGCCAAGGTAAAAACTTTGAATTTGTGTTTTTATACTCTTGCAATACACGCTTTTTAATAAAGACAATTCTGTAAGAACAATGAGGCTCAGGTTGGCCAAAATTTAAACTTTTAAGAACAAGCTGAGGCTCGCGCTCGATATATCATTTTTAAATTTTAAAAAATTTTTTACCAAGCTTCAATCTTTCCTCGTCAAAAAAACGTGGAAGCAAGACATTTCAAGAGAATTGCGACAAAATTTTTCACTGCTATTTCTCATTTACCAAGGTCTATCAACCGAAGTAACAACATTTCACCTCAGATCATATTCACTCTAAAATAGATACAAAAATCATCCAAGAAATTCCAAGAGGAATAAAGTATTCTGAAGAGCAAACTGTAGCAAGAGATGAGTTCAAATATAGCTCCTGGTGCACCAATTGTGGTAAATATATTATTAATATTTTGCAGTGACCCAAAAGCTCAGCGAATGGTGGTTAGCCTGTTGGACCGACCTTCCATACAACAAACAGCAAGATAACTACAACATCTACGTATTCGCAAGCTTTACTGGCCTGTACATTGTTCTGAGCTTCGTTGGTGGTGTTATGCATTTTCAAAACTACTTAAATTCTAATGGATATCTCCATGACAACATGATGAAATCGGTGGTGCGAGCACCCTTAATGTTTTTTGACACAAATCCAACGGGGAGAGTACAAAACAGGTAACTGATCTCTTTTACGTGAAGTAATCCTCACAGTTTTTTCCTTTTCCGAAGCAGCAATTAATGGAGGAGTTTTGAATTGAACTACAAAGCCTGCCGAAATACGTTATCTATTAATTACAACTTACTTATGCCATCAGTCAAATAGATTTCTTCTTGTTCTGAATGTCGCCAGAACAACACTTTTTTCTGTTTACCCTTTTTGGTTTTTTTAGATATTCTCTAACGAATGAACTGATTTCCCCCTTTCTTTACACCTATTGATTATCTAAATGGTAGATTATTCAGCTCAGCAGCCAATTCAATTGAATCTGCTGCTTTATCAAGCTGTAATTTTCAGTTGCGATATAGAGAACGTCCTAATTAGTGAAGTTTTTCTATTTCCTTGTGCTTCTTTCCAAAAACTACAAACAAGCAAAATTTTACAATTGACAAGAAAAACATACTTTACACATCTAGCAGCTGACTGGTGAGGTCGGGTGAGGACTAACGAGTCTTCCTCAAGGACATAGCACAGTTCGAAGTCGCGACCCTAGGATAACGAGTCGAACACTTAAACTCTAATTAGCTCGGCAACTGCGCCGCTGACTGAGCTTATAATGAATTTCAACTATACAAGTGCTTTCGATTAGAGAACAATCTTACATTAAATGAAAATGAATTAATTTTACTTATTCTCGTTGTGTAGGTTTTCCAAAGACCTTGGGTTGATGGACCAAGAGCTCCCTAGCATTGGATTTAAGTTCTTCTTCTCGTTGATAAACTGCATTGGCAGTGTCCTGTTAGTAACCGCTGTACAGTACTGGGCAGTGATCGCAGCCATCCCTCTCACCGTTGTCTTTGTAATCCTTGGAATGTATTATGTAAGAACCACGAGAGAGGTAAAGAGGCTCGAAGCAAGCTCCCGAAGTCCCGTTTACTCTCATCTGAGTGAAACTCTGCAAGGTCTTACCAGTATCCAGTGTTTCAAAGCAGAAGACAGATTCACATTGCAATTCTACAGGTAGGAATGTCCCCAGTACCGTTCAGCATACCAAAGTTGATTTTTTGAGGGTACAGTCGAACCCCTCAAGAGAGACACCCAGATAAGACAGACACCTCTATAAAGAGGACACCGAATTGTAGTTCCTGCCATTTTCTCATGCAGTCTCTGCATCTTAAGTCTCTATAAGCCGGATACCTCTCTAAGACGGACAGTAAAGGCTTGTATTTTTTGTTGCAGCAATAGGAGTAACAATCATAAAAAAAAAAAAGAAAAAAGAAAGAGTGAAAATAGGAATAAAAGGGGGAAGAAATCTTAAAATAATGGTAAGAAAGAGAGAGAGAGAAAGAAAGAAAAAAGAAAGAAAGAACGGAAAAAAAGAAAGAAAGAAAGAAAGAAAGAAAGAAAGAAAAAAAGAAAAAAAGAAAGAAAGAAAGAAAGAAAGAAAGAAAGAAAGAAAGAAAGAAAGAAAGAAAGAAAGAAAGAAAGAAAGAAAGAAACAGAAACTGTAAAGGAATGACGCGTCTTGAGCCAGAGAAGATTAAGGCTCATTTCGCTAATCTGAAACAACTCCTATTGTAGTTTTTTGTTACAACAAACACCGCGTTGTTCTTATTTTTTATCGGTCGATAATTTCAGCTTATGCTTTGCTTTTAAACACTTTTCAGTTCTCTAGATGAGCACACCCGTGCCTGGTTGACCTACATCGCGGGAGGAGAGTGGCTGGGCGTCCGAGCTGAGTTGCTCACCGCTACTTTCCTTGCCGCAGCATCAGTTGCCGCCGTAGCCACCTCGGCCGATGCAGGCTTCACCGGACTGGCCCTGTATTCTGCTGCCAGCCTGACTCAGATTATCTATCTTGCTGTTCACAACAGCACCCAGTTTGAGAGTTTGATGACGTCAGTTGAAAGAGTGATTGAGTATGCTGCACTTGATTCAGAACCAGGCTACTTCCTTAAAGCCACGGCCGAAAACCAGTGTCATAAAGAAAAGGCTATTTCTTGTGAGAATGTATCACTTGTTTATTACGAGGGTGGACCGACGACTCTAAAGGATATAACGTTTACAGTAAAATCGAAAGAGAAGGTTAGTTTGACTCTGGTTATACATTGAATTCATTTGTAAGCGGTGGTTTGAACTCAAAGGCAAAGAAAAACAAGTGCTTTAAAAATGTTAAGAATTAAATAAAAAAGCGGAAAAAGTTTGTAACTTATTCTCGAGCCTTCAGGATCAGGAAAAGATTATTATAAACAATCGAACTCAGTGCTGAATGGTAAACTAGTTTTAGTTCGAAAGAGCATACGGAGGCAAATTTCCAATATCATAAGATACCTTTTGCCTTGATTAAACAATAAACAACAACAAAATATTGTTGATACTATAATAACAATAAAAATGACAATGATAATAATAAAAATAGTAATAACTATAACAACAACTAGAACTTTAATGATGATAATAATAATAGTAATATTATTAATAATATTATTAATAATAATAATAATAAAAATAATAATAATAGTAATAATAAACCAGGTAGCTTGCCTGAGCCATAAGACAATTATACAGTGTATGAAAATACGTAACAAAACCTTACACCATTTGGCACTTTTTGTATGAGGTTAACATATTCTTTTAACTCAAGGTTGGTGTTGTTGGGCATTCGGGATCGGGAAAGTCTTCCCTGTTAGCGGCTCTGTTCAGGATGCCAGAAGCTAAAGGCAAAGTCCTGATTGATGGCCAAGACATCTCCTCAATGAACTTGCAAAGCACAAGGGCGAAAATGTCTGTAATACCGCAAGATCCGTTTCTGTTTGGTGGTGAACTGAGAGCAAATCTTGACCCATTCTTTGCTGCAGACGATGCAGCTCTGTGGGATGCACTGGAACGAGTTCAGGTAAAAATGAGTTGACGTTTCCCGAATACCGTGAACGCCCTAATAAGCCCCCCCCCCCCCTCTTCTCAAACATAAAGACGATGGAGCCAAAACATAAGGTGTATTGTGTCAAAAAAAGCATTTCATTAGCGGTATTATGTCGTGAAATTTTTAAAAGGGCTGGTTTTAAAAAAAGAGGAACACAGCATTACTAGTTGTTATTAAACGTGTTTGGTAACCGGACTTCATGGTGTTTTCTGTCTTTGGCAATCAAGAAATTTAAAAAATTCCCCCCCCCTCCCCTCTCCCCTCTCTAATAAGTCCCCCGTTGGAGGTCTAAAAATATATAAGCCCCCGGCGGGGGGGGGGGGAGAGGGTGGGTTTACGGTATAACTTTTTTGAAACTTTGCAACTACTTCTTACTTAAACATTTCGTAAGATCCTCGCATTTGGACTACAGATAAATTTTACGTCTTTGGTTGAAAGAGCACTGTGTAAAGCATAAGTAGGCCCGTAAGGTATTACCGAGGCAATACGGTTATCAATTTAGCCGTACGAGCATCGATGGCTCTGAATATGCCTTTGCACAAGAATGGCGAACTTTAGAATCACTGAGAATGTATCATATTTATAAAATCATTACCTTTATATGATAGTATAGATGTACTAGACATTTTTTTGCCCGACCAACCGGGCTTTGAGTATGGATCGCACAGATCTCTGTAACAGCAATTCCATTTTTTTTGGTCAGATTTAGATACTAGCAGTCCTTATACAGAACAAAATGCTACCGTATAACGCGAGAGGTTTTATTTTTGGTTTTCTTGTACGGTTTATTTTCATCACAACTCAGATTCTCCTCAATCAAAAAAAAATTTTCTATCCTCACTGACAAATCTGATATTGTTTAGTTGTTATTACTTTAGGTTATCCTTTCTGTTTGCTGAGAGCCTCCTTAAAGCCACTCAAAGCACTTTTTCGTCACAGTTCCGACAAAAACTTACGTGAATTATGTTTTTTTTGTTAACAGCTGAAGCAGAAAGTAATGTCATTACCAGGTCAGTTGAACTACGAGTTAAGCGAGTCTGGCTCAAACCTAAGCGCCGGTGAACGGCAGCTCGTGTGTTTGGCGCGAGCCCTGCTTCAAAAGAACCAAATCATTGTGATTGACGAAGCAACAGCCAACGTTGACTTTCAAACCGACCGAATGATTCAACAGGCGATCAAACAAAACTTCAGCAACTGTACAGTGCTGACTATTGCACACCGATTGAATACCATTATGGACAGTGACCGGGTCATGGTGCTGAGTGCGGGGACTATTGTCGAGTTTGATCCCCCTGAGGTTTTGCTGGAAAGAGAAGGTTCTGCGTTTGCGCAGTTGGTTCAACAACAGTGAAGCTTGGGATTTCAAGTTATTAACTTCATTGCGTTGTTTTATATATTATTTGTTTGAAAAATAGATGTATTTTTTGTGAGTTAATACTATGCACTTGACTTTGTAGACATGTTTTGATATTTCATGTAGAAGATGTTCTAGGTACAACTTAATTTGCAGCTTTTTGGGAAAAAAATTTCCCTTTTGTATTCTTTCGGCATGAAGTCGCATCGGTTAGAATCGTGGTTCAAGTTAATTTTTTTTGGCAAACTGTTATATGTAAAAAGAACAAAAAAAAAGAAAAAATGAAAAAGCATCAACATTTGAAAATCATTTAAAACACTATTCATTACAACAAATTCATTACACTAAAAAAGGCGTAGTTATATTTACGTGGAGTACACTAAACGTACCAGAAGCTCTGCTAGAACGACGAGGTACTTTATGAGTTTGCATACACCAATTACAATATAATATACACAGCAAAGAACTGCTGGCAGAACAATTAGATCTATTTTATTTAAGCACTTAGAAAAATCACTAGATACGCAGGTCGTTATTTTAATACCCGTTATTTTAATACACCCGAATAAAACTCTCCTTCAAAAGCTTATAAACAGTTGTTTAGTCATGTTTCTAGTTTTTGATTACTTCATCTTGTTTACTTTCCTTAATCCTTTCAGCCGTAAGTACCACAAATGTTGTGTTTGTTATTTCTCCCAACTAGGGTTCATACTTTATATGTAATCAGTTTGGGAGAATTTCGTGTTTCATCTTCAATAGTTTCTTTGTTTGATCAACTCCAGAATTCTCACTACAAAGTAACTTGTTTCGTATGTGGTATATGTAAGAAGAAGTAAGATGTTCATAAAGTGGCCGGGGCTGAAAGGGTTTAGAAAGAAAATTAACCACGAAGACGTTTCTTTAGTTGTCGTCTCAACTGTTTACTTTTCGTCTGCAAAATTTTCATCTGGTAGAAGCATACGGGTATTCCTTGTCCCCTGTGGGAGGGGGTACTTCCTTACGTGGACTATATAGGTATATGCAGCCCCAAAGAATATTGTTTTCAGCTGTTTTACCATAAATAGTGTATCGATTTTGGCCATTTTGCTACCGTTTGTGGTCTTAAATAGGATATCAGTTCTTGAACCCAGTCTTGAATTCCTTTATTAGAAGAAGCAACTGAAAACTAATTATTCATCATGCTGCCCTAGTCAGGTCATAAATACGGTAGGGAAAATCGCAGATTTTGGTCATAACTAGGGTAAGGTTTTTCGGAAGCGGGACGCACACCCCTACCTATACACCTCTCCTTCTCCCTCCCGTCCTTGTCCCGTGATAAATATTTTTTTTTTTGTCACATCAAAGCATTTATTACTTACAAGACCCATATTACAATTGTGTATTTGTTCTCTGATCACTAACATAACACCCCTAATGAGCCCACTATTTTAGCTATAGTCACTAGTCATCTGGGACCGGTTGTTCGAAAGCCGATTAACTTTAACCCAGGATTAACTCTTAACAAAACCTATTGGTTGTCATGGTAATTAACCCTGGATTAGGTTAATCGTCTTTTGAACAACTGGGCCCTGATAGTGCCATCCCCTTTCCTTGGTTCACGGACAACTTGTTTGAATGTTTGTTCAACAAATGTGTATTTACGATTGCCTTTGGTCCACGAAAAATCTTCAGAAAATACAAATGAAAAACAGAAGGGACATTTTCAGACGACTTGTTCGTCCACCGTCGTGTTCGTCTTGTTTTCACACTCAACGGACTTTTTCGACAGAGACAAATTGTTCGTCTGGACAACTCGTCCGTCCTCTTATGTGAAATTGATTTTTAAAACAAGTAATATCTCCTTGCACCACGATCAGTCACTCACTTACGAGTTACGTCGTAAGCATATTGTGTTAGAATTGTACACGAACTGTGGGTCGCTACAACGAGGCCATTGGCAGATGATTTACTTGTACGATTAAGGGAAGCAGTCAAAACAATGGTATATTTAAGGAACCCAATTTTGTCGGGGGAGGTGGTAGGTGGCGGCACATACTACCTTACCCCACCCCTCCCCACATTTTCAGAGCTCAATTTCCCAAAACCTGATTTAAGGATATTGCCTTATTGGTTTTTATTGTATTATGGATTCCTCTCTCCACAAAGAACCGTTGGTGCAAGCACTTCATCAATATCTATTTTATTGAGCATGATATTTGCTCCTCCTCACATTTCTAGTTTTTAGGGAAGAGTTCAAAACAACGGTCCACCGTCACACCACGGGGGGTGTTAGCCGCCATCCACCACCTTTTTTCAAAAAAGCTGAATTTCAGGAGCAAATATCAAGGTTAATAAAATAGATATTAATAAAGTGCTTGCACCAACGCCTTCTTTGTGGAGAGAAGAGTCTATAATACAATAAAAA
>JAOBAT010075223.1:4824-20792 GCA_026413305.1 Hydrozoanthus tunicans | reverse complement strand
TAAAAGAACCCACAACACTTGTCGACAAAGAGTAGGGTGATCCCGGTGTTGTGGTCTGTCTCTTCTACTAACTGAGGACAACTCTTATGAAAATAGTTGTGAGCCGTGTAGTGCGAACTGTCTAAGACCCTCCATACCAGAGTCAACTGTAAACTATTGTTAAGCGCCTTTGATCATCTTCCTATGGAAAAGGCGCTATATAAATGCTAACTATTGTCATTATTAATGAAGTTACACGCCCCGGGTAATTAGCTCCTGGTAAACGTGACAACCAGGGGTAGTATAAACGGCTAGGAGTGCAAAAGAAGTCTGTACGTTGTTGTTACCTAAAATAAATTTGTCAGACAAAAATTTGATATTCTATAAATGAGAACGTTTTATCCTACTATATACCCAGGACATTTGTTTGTTGCATTAAACTAAAGTGAGCCATGAAAAATCAAGATACTTTAACCCTAGAGGTTTACTCACTCGTAACGCAAAGCTGTTACTCCAACGAAAGATTTAGAGTTTTCGTAAACCTGCATGACCTGCACGGGAAAACGGTGGAATTATCTTAAAGTTAAAGTGTCTACGACATAAAGCCCACCGCACACTTGTGCGATAGCATGCAAATTTCGTCGCATGCAATCAAAATTGCAGCACATCGCACAAGTGTGCGGGGGCCTGCGATGCAATTTCTATCGCATGCAATAATGATCGCATGTATCAAACATGTTTGGTTTTCTTAAAAGTGAACGCAGTTTGTCGGAGGTTATTGCATCTTCTCGCAAACGGGTGTGGTGAATGTGCGACAACAATTTCGATTGCATGCGACAAAAATTGCATGCTATCGCACAAGTGTGCGGTGGGCTTAAGATATTTTGTTATGTCAGTGGAAAAACCCTTTAAACGAGGAACAGTGGTCGTAAAAATGGGGCAAAATCTATTATGTTTTTCCGACATATTAACATCATTGTTTTCAACTTATGATGTCAGTTGTTGGACAGGCAGCTTTTCAATTTTTTTAAAGTTGCTGCCAATCCTTAAAATTTTAACGAAAATTAATAACAATTCTGAAGCATACCTCGAGATACATCGATCATTAGCCCAATTATTGTATACAGCCGTATTTATGACCCACCCCCTCACCCCTCAATTTTTTATGTTCATAAAAAATTTTCTGATATGTGTGGGAAGGCAAACAAGAAGGTGCTATTATCTGTTATTTAGAAAGGAAAACGGGTTGTTTTACAATATTACTGTTTTTTGCTTTTCTATCTGCTATTCTGCTGTCCCCTTAATAACGTACAATTGAAGTCATGAATGACGTTATTATGACGTCATTTGGCCCAAAAATCATATTTACGTGACAAAAAAAATAAAAGAGCTTTCCGATTATGTGTACGTTGCCAAAAATCATTGTAATATCTGTAACAATTTCTGGGTTGCAGCCACGGTTTGTTTCCTCCCCAAGTCTGAGGAACCCCCCAAAAAAGCCCAGTCTGAATAAGGTTAAGCTTCTAGAAAACTAGAGACACGAAACATAAAGTCAGTGTTTCTAAATGATATACTCGCTTGTGTTTTCTTTTGTGCGCCGTGTGAGTAGTTTCAGTCCCGTTATTTTTGCAGTTCGGCAGTTGGTGAGAAATAAGAAAACGATTACTTGTACGCTAAGTAATTAAAACCATATATGAACAACCCAAGAACTCAACACATTCGAATACGTGTGTTAAAAAATACTCACCCCAGCCTCTAACTCAAGTCTCAAGTTGATGAAACCGCTGGTCTGTGGAAGTTTTAAGTTTTCTCGAAATGGTTCGGAAGTCAGTTTCACTGTCACTTTAAACGCTTTACCTATTTTGATGAAAGTTTGCGAGTTAACCCACTGACGACTAACAAATTGTAAAATTGCCAAATGACGTGTTATCGAAATAATTCTCTCAACAAGAATAATAATTAATGAGTTCTCTATTAGTGCTTAGTCACTGGTTACAATTTGTGATGAGTTGTATCACTAGTGCACAGTCTTTGTTTACAATTGTTCCTGAGTAATGTCACTAGTGCCCAGTCCCTGTTTCCACTTGCTGTTGAGTTGTATCACTAGTGCCTAGTCCCTATTTGCAATTGCTGTTGAGCTGTATCACTAGTGCCCAGTCCCTGTTTACAATGCTGCTAAATGAGTAGAGTCAGAGTGCAAACTTTCTATTTACATTTGCTGCTGATTAGTGTCACATAGGCTTTGGAAGATTGTGCTAGAAAAAAGCACATCTTGCTTTTAGCAGTGCTTTAATTGTTTTAGACATGCCAAAATTATGCTTTTTCTGAAAATTATGCTCTCGCGCGCTGTCACCAAAATTCTGCTGTTTAGATTTTAAGGGAAAAAAAAGATCACCAGTAGCTCAACTCTTCGGTTCTGACTTTTATGAACACTCATATAATCCAACTTCCAGTCTTACAGTCCTTAGCATCGCAAAAACACATGTGTGCACAAAAAACCAAATAATTAGCAAATGAAATAAAAATCAACGGTTTCTTGATTCTGAGTTCGGGTCAGAAGTTACAGCCCGCATACTTGTTTTAGATGCCATCCAGGAAAAGCACTTAAAATATGGAAGTATCGCTATCAGGATACATGGTTTTGTACAAATATAAAATATTTTAAAAAACGTTCTCTGATAAAAGTTTTAAAAACACGAGCTTTCAGCAACCGATCCTGTTGCTTTCTTAGGTGAAGAAAGAAGACAGTTATGCAAGTACAATCGAACAGAAGAAATCAACAGGATCGGTTGCTAAAAGCTCGTGTTTTTAAAACTTTTCTCAGAGATCGTTTTTTAAATATTTTGTATTTGTAGAATGGCACTTAGTTCATGATCAGTGAAACGGCAACTATGCATGTATTTAATCTCTGTGTAATTGGTCAATGTTTTGAAGCATTACACAAGCCTGTGAAAATCCACAAAAGCAAGCTCTTGTGAATCGTTGAACGATGATTTAAGAACAGAAAACACTCGTTCAGCGGCTGGAGACGAGAGGTTCACCAGCAGAACAACTGCAGAAGACCAATGGGGTAGATTAGTGCAGAAAAGCTCAGATTATGCTAGAGTGCTGAACTGGAATAAAAACTTAAAACGATGCTCGTTTTGCTAAATTATGCTGAAAATTATGCTAGCACAATCTACCAACGCCTAGTGTCACTATGTGGTGCCCTTGCAGGGTAGCTTTTACTTACATTGTATCCTTTGCGGTGATTTAGTAGGCTTGGTTGTGGGTGTTGCTAAGAATATATACAGAAAAGTATCAATCATGTATTTCGCGGGTACACGCGGAGCGAACATGAGTAGCATTGCTAATACATCTGTGGTTCCAGAAAATATCCATACTTTCCCCCTCATGGAAATTTAGTGGAAATTCCAGGGGGGAAGGGGGAAGGAGGTGGAGCGGGGCTAGAGGTGCAAATTTCCAAGGGATGTTGGGGGTGAGAAGTGTAACATATTTCTAAAGGGTCCAAGAGTTCTGCTTGAGGGAAACCTATCAATATTGCATTTACGTTTACCCCAGTATGTTTTACTATACTCACACCCAGTTTCTACCTTTGGTGGATATTTCTGAGCGCACATTTCGGCGCAATGGTTTATATTTGTGGAGTATGCATGAACATGTACTTAGAACCCACTTTCAGGTATTACTTTTGCGTCGTGAAAGCGGGTTCTTTTCAAAGACGGTTAAGTTTCCTGATATCAGTTTTAAAGCAACTTTCATTTAAAGAATGGTGCTTGTAAAATGATAAGCGTTGATGTTTCGTTTTTTTTTCTTGAAGACAACCTATCATTTTGCTGTTACTTTCTTTTTTTTGCAATTATTATTAACATTTACAATGAAATGTGATTCAATAGAAGTTAGATAAGTAGTCGGCTTAACTCAGCACTTGCATTTATGCTTCAAAGAGAAACCCTTTCTGATAAAACATGGTGTAGGGGAACAAAAAATCCTTTTAAGAAATTAGAATATCCCATGTAACGAAAATTCAAAGAAGGTGGGGGAGGGGGTCCTTAAAAAACCTTCCATGGGAGGGGAGTATGGATATTTTCTGGAACTACACAATGTTAGGACAATTTTCAATTGTTAACCGCTTGCGGCAACTGATGCAGTTGTTATTGAGGTAAATGCACAAGATAAATTCCTATACACAGTTAGAATCTACGAAGCTGTCTGTCAGCATCATCTTTATTACAAGTAAAAAATAGAAAACTTAAATTCGATCTAGCCCTTCTACTATAATCGGCTTTTATTTTTGGTTTTGCTTAGATGTTGCCGTCAAAAACGACATCAAGGGTCTAAAATAAAATATATATTAGTACTTAAGAATTAGTATAGGTTAACGATCAAGTTCAAAGGTTGAAAAATTGATGATGAAACATTAGGATAGTGCGTCCATGCAATGGCTATAAGAACATCTATTTAAGCAATCTTTAAGTCAGAATGTCCCAGATTTCTTGGCATTGTTGAACTTCAAGCAGAAAGATCTGAGTTCGAGACTTCCCTGTTAACACCAACGTCCGAGGCAATTCGTTCTTATCTGACATTTTAATGCCGAGATCAACCAGGCTCTAGCTATCAGTTCATAATGTACAAAGCAGTTTTTAATACTAATCAGAACCGAAATGTAAGAACAAGTGTCAATGAAACCGTTAAATCTACCAGTCACTAAGTGAGAGATTCATCAGCCGTACATGCACAGTACCCTGCTTGGCAGTTGTTTCGTTTATTTTCTCTCCTCAAACGAGAAGGAAAGGGAACCTCTGCACGGATCTGCTCGGCTTTCTGTCAAGCATGCGCAAAGTAAACGTCATTTAAACCTCACTTCTGTCGAACTGGCGGCCATGATGGTAACACGGGCTCAAAAACTGTCAGCAAATAAAGTTGGCTGGCTCATAGTTAGTCAGTGGGAACTTCACTTCTTTCAAAATGGTTATAACGGGTTGAAAAACCGTTATTGATCATGATTTAATTTATTCTTCCATCTTTTTCGACAAATATATAAATGAATGTAGATCCGTGCAGGGGTTTTCTTTCCTTCTCGCTAGAGAAGAGAAGTTAGCGAAACCTCTACTAAGTAGGGTAACAATACTGTAATGTGCTCTAGAAACATTTGCATCAACAGCGAATGTGCTAGAGCTGTTTTTTCACTTACCCTCATCTTTGACTTTTAGCTTGTACACAAAGTTGGTTTTTGATACTCCAACGCACACTTTGTTTGAAGATTTGCATTTCTTAGTACTATCGACATTGCCAACACATTGGTCAGTCTTTCCATCGCGTGCAAACTGCGGTAACTTTGATGGCTCGTTCCAGCACTCAGCTGGCGAGAGTAACATAGAAACCAACTAGTACGCTATAAAGAATGCCGCAATTTGATTCGCTACCCACCCACTAATTGTCTATTGAGCAATTGACAGCGAGTAGCGAAAATGTCGAAGTGTTTAAACAGAAAACAATGACGAGTTCTTTAAATACTCTTTTATTTTATCGGCATAACTTCGAAGGTAGTGTACCAGGCGCTGGTTTCCACTAAAACAATTAGACTACTTGTTGTCGTTTTCTATGAGTTTTAAGATCGCGTTCTGTTGGGAACAACCGGGTTTGTTCAGTTTGCTGAGTTTTTTTTTATGTATTCTTTTCGGAAAAACTCATTTTCGGTTGGTTTCGGGTTGATCACACATTTCAACTAATTCTGCCCCTGGTTGAAAGGGTTGAAAAAGTTTCAAGCAAAAAAGTTTGGAAATGTGTTCTATTGAAACTTTGACCAAACCAGCTAAAACAAGTTTAGGTTGAAATGGTTGGCCCCAATAGAACACGCCGGACCCGATAGCTAACACTCGTCGTTTCGATTCGATTGCGCCTCGTACTATTGGCTCATAGACAACTCCGCCTCGTAGTCTAATTGTAAGTAGCACAGCTAGGCAATATAGACGCGCCGCGTCATTTTCACAAAAAAGTTCAAAATATTAAATGTTTTGTTGTGTGCAATGACACATACATTTGTCTAATTGCCGCTCTTTATTTGAATGAGGAAAGGTACTCCACCTGTGAACCGCTTAAAGTCCCTATCAAGCCTGTTTTTCACTTTTTGGATTAAAACTGTTGTCACTTGTGAACTCAAGATTTCCACGTCTAAGTATGCCTTTTAATAAAAAAAGATTGGAATGTAAATGTTAACCGAGCAGGCCGAGGACTGGTAACCTGTGACGTAGCAGCAATGGCTATGTGGTTTTTGTTTAAAAACTTTCATTTCTGTTGAAAAATGTAATAAAATGTTTATTTCAAACAGTTTCAAGGGAATGAATCATTGATTAAAGTTATAACAATGTGACTATTGTAGCCAGAATTGAATTTTTGAGATAAAGAAGATTGTCTCTGTTTTATGCCTCATGCTACGTCATATGCCTCCTGCTACATCATTATTGCACACTTCAAGTCTAAAAAATGTAACAAGAAAGGCGAGAAAACGTTTTATTTTCAAAAATTACTATTATTAAAGGGCTCTACTTTTCATCTGGAACTTAAAAAAATAAGCTTTATAGGGGCTTTAATACCGACCAAGAAAGTCAGGGCTTACAGTTTGTTAAACTGAATAACAGCTTACCAAAAGAGCAATGAAATAATAGTTAAATCAAGAATTGTCAAATCGTCTTGATGTTTAAGAGAAATTAGTAAGCAAAAAATAACTGAATTAAAGGAGGAACAAGTGAATAAAGGAATGAACAAACAAAATAGAAAGGTAAAACAAGAAGAAAATCCCACAAAAAAGATAAACAGATCGTTAGATGAAATAGAACATGATTTAAGTAAGTAATGTAGTATAATCTAAGGGCATGGCCTTGCTTTAGGGAAATGGTTCACAATACCAATCGTCTTGAACAGTTTGTAACAGTAAAGTATAGTTACTCCCGACATTAAGTTAGTATGTAATTGTGTTAATTTTGAGTTTGTAATGTAATCTGGCCATATTTGTAATTCAGCCTTTAAAGCTGCGAAAGGTATGATTAAACACACATCATTACTCTTATTATTATTTTATTATTATTATTATCATTATTAATATTATTATTATTATTATTATTATTATTATTATTATTATCATTATCATTATTTCTTGCCTCACCGTAGTACTGCAGTCCAAAGAACACTCTTTTACTTGCTTTTGTTTTCTGAGCACATCTGCAAAGTAAATCGGCCGAATATTCTGGCCATTTCTTCAAGTTCCAAAACACCCCGCTGTAATATGAGCTCCCCTTATTGCGGTCAGTAAACACAAGCGCCGGCAAGGGACGGGGGACCTTCTGGTTGTCTTTGAAACAACCAACTTTTTCGAACTTAACAGAACATTTCTTTCCTGCCAAATGACGCAAAAAGTAAATCAGCGGTTTAGTATGTTCCAAATGGAACAAAGTGTTAACTATTCCTTTAAAGTACTTTTAAGTGCATAGGCTTAAAAGCCGTCTGGACTATTAGTGTTTAGCAAAGCAACCAATATATCTATTTTCGCAGGCAACAACTGGCTCCCTTATCTGGCGATTTCCATGATTATATAGTATATACCAAACAAGTGAATAGCTCTGTTTGGTTTAATTTCTAAAACAGTAGATATCCAAGCCGGGATATTTACTGTATGAGAAGGCTGTCAAAATGGCGACTTGTTTCATGACAATCTCGGAAGAGAAAATTCACGAAATAAACGATTCGGCTATTCTCTTTAAACACAAAAAGGGCAGCTAAATTTGGGTTGTATGTATTCCCAAGTAAGATGCGCGCGCATCTCGGTAAATATCTACCGCTAGTCACCTCCATTTTGGGGGGTAATTGCTTACTATAAGTTGATTTTGAGGCGATATTCAAAATGGCGTCGCGTTTCCTGTCAGTTTCAGACAAAGAAATGTTAATTTTAAACGAAAAACAAATCCAGCAAACACAAAGAGGGCAACATAAAAGATTTGGATTTTCGGTTTTAATGGTTAGAACAAAACTTTTCTTTCAAAAGTAAAGTGTACGCGAATAAATCTCAAATGTATATGAAACGCACGTGCTAAAATAAAAAGAAAGTTGTTTCCTTTGAAGTTGATTTTATGACATATTATTTCTTTCTTACTCTTAGTTCTGCTAAATACGAAAGCCTAAATAAATATATCTACTACAACTATTACACGCACGTGCAAACATTTTCAGAGCTGGGCATGGTTTTATCAAACTTACCGCTGGTTTTAAATACTGCTGCTGCTATGACAAGAACACAGAGCAAAACTGCAGGATGCAGCTTCTGCATTTTATATCTAGTCAAGCAAAAAAATAAAACCTCAGTCACATAAAACGTGCCTGATGTAACAAATAGCAAAGTATATGAAACGGAGACAATATTTGTTGATTTCACAATGGCATAAATTAGTATGCACAAAACTACGTGAACAATAAAAGAGTGATATACAATGGATATTTCAACACGAGAATGGCAGTTTTATTTTGAGCCTTGAAGGTTTTTTGACAGACATGTTTCGGCGTAATTTACGCCATCATCAGTGTGAATGCATAATACCTAGGTTGGTTTAAATAGCTAGTTAGCATGTGCAAATATACTAATGTTTAAGGGGAACCAGAACTAACGATAAAGAAAGTTTGGCATGCGTAACTTGTTGATTTAGCATAGGGTTTAGCAATTTTATGTGCATGGCTTCTTTAAGCTTAATTTGTTATTCCCACACAACAGATAAGAATGATAATGCTCGTTATTGTCAAACCCTGTTAATTGGGAGTTTTTCCATCTTTGCACAGAAAAACTAAACAAATTAGTACAAAAATATTGCAAGGCGTTGAAGTTAAACTAGCATTCAAAACCTTTAAAGTGGGACGTTTGTTTACTGTAAAAGACCCGATCCCAGAGGAATCGAGTTCATGTGTTAGGTGCAAATTTACTTGTGTAAGCTGTATTATGCTTGTTACGTAGGCCAAACAGTTAAGCATTTCAAGACATGTATAAATGAACACATCTTTGGAGATAGATCATTCCATGTATTTAAACATCTAAATGCGTCGACTAAATGCCGTGAGGCCTCCTCGAGAGAGTGCTTCAAATTTTAGACACGGCTAATACAGAATATCAAATTAAGCTTAAAGAAGCCATGCACATCAAATGGCTAAACCCTATGTTGAAATTATTAGCTCTGCTACTAACACAACGACCAAATATATAGCCATGTAGTGTTTTGGAACATATAACCGATATCAAAAACAATTAAGTGCTTTGAAACCAAATTTTTATTCGCTTAGACGTGTACAAGCACACAAACTGGCACACACAAAAGCATTTTTTTTTGCTCCTGAGCAGAAACTGTGAAGTAGTTATAGTTCATGTTTTGTCTTTCATCAATGTGCTAGGTTGGACTTGAAATCAAAAGACATTAAAATTTTGCCAAAAAAGAAGCTCGAAGTTTCGTTAAAGAAGCTCAATTAGGTTAAGTATTTTCAATGGTACTGACAGTTTCCGAACGTAAACGTTTTTGTACAAGGCTCTTATGAAACTGGTATGTCTATAAGAGAAACGTCAAACATCTTAAGTTGTATACTTACAGAGTTGAAAATCACCAATGATACTGGAAACAGGCAACTATATTGACTTAGAAGACCAACGTACAAAATATCTCCTTTTGTTACAGTAATTCATAAACATAAAATTAGCAGGTGATTTCCTTCAATATATCACTTGAAAAAGGTTCATAACAACGAACAGGTAGCATAGCAAAACAAAAAATTGTTTAAAAATATGGCAATTGTTGACGACCTTTAGCGGAATTGATCAGCAGACTTCTGTTTGGACTTTAATTTAAGATCATTCAAACTGTTAAGGTTGGAGTATAGTTTTAACCATGTAGACACAATCTTAAAATGAGAAATACTACAAAAAGGTTGCGGACCTGTTTTGCGATGAAATACAGGTTGTAGAACTACAACCAATCAAAAAACAGGCAAAAGGTTACAGACCAATAATAGGTTACGCTGGCGCTCGGTAAGGATATTTTTTTTCAAAATAAACTTGCCACAAGTCAACATGGTCGACCATTCATAATAAGCGGCTCAGAAATTATGATTTAAATTTTGCCTTCCTTCAGTTTGAGTTAAAACTCGTGTCTTTACATTTAAAGTGCCTATGAGTTTGGCTAAATCTTGCTAAATGAGGAATAGCGGTGGAAAAATTTTGGGTTCTTGAAATATTAACATTAACTGATGACGTAATGTGGGGTTCCAACAAAATTGCATTTTGTTTAAATCTGCTGCCAATCCATAATTTTAGATGAATTTGAGCCAAACCTGCATTGGTGATCTATCTACCTCAAGATACACCAGCAGCCCAAGTTTGGCTCACATACATCCAAAGGTTATAGATTGGCAGCAGGTATAAACAAAATGCAAATTTGTTGGAACCCCACATTACATCATCCGTTGAGAACTTTAAATGTCAACATTTCAAAAACCACAAAAGATTTTAAAAAAGAAATTTCACTGCTATTCGTTATTTGGCGAGATCCAGCCACGAAAGTGATAGAAAGTCTCACTTTATAGGCATTTTAAGGCCTTATATAAGTTTCAGGGACCGGCGGAAGCAGGGAGAGGGACAGGGAGATTTTAGCGTCACCCACCACCGTCCGGGGAAATGCTTCCCTGGGAAAAACTTTGGCAAATTCTCACTAATCGTCTTCAGAGAGGTCAAAAAATGAACCAAAGGCAAGTTTAAGAGAAACCGAAAAAGAAAAACCCAACTGTCTCGAGCGGGAAACGAACCCACGACACTCCATGGCAGGTGCTCTAACAAATGCCTAAGTTGCTAATCGTATAGTTCCTTTTCATGCAAAAAAAAACTATTAAATACGTGTTAAGAAACTGTGGTCAGCATCAAGTTCAGCGCACCAGTTTATAAGAAAAAATGCAAAATTTCGCAAACATTTCCCAAGTTAAAACGAATGTCAAAACGATGTTTTGAAACTTGATCTTGTGGCCATATTTTTACAGAAATATGTATAGAGTATACATTGAAACGAGGCTAGATGGGCTTCGGTGCCCCACAACATAAGTTTCGTTGGAAAACCCTCCAGTTTCAAACCTTCATCATATCTTCGTCTAGCTGCGGCTAATCTTTATGACACTTTGTAACTTTGCTAATATAAGTATGCTCCAATTGATTCTTGACTTGTTTTATCGATAAACTAATCCATTAATATATTTTTTGCCATACTAGCCTGAAAACAGTCTATTAGAAAGACATAATGGTTTCGTTCCACGCTTCAAATGCGTTTCATTTCTGTCTCTTTTTTCGCAGTTTTCAGTTTGAATAAAACTAGAAGGAAAAAGAAAAAAAAACTTGAAAACAAAGGGAAAAAATTTAAAAGCTTTAAGCGTACTTCAAATGTTGCTATTCTTTAGATATGTTGCCCGAGCTTTATACAACAACAAACTGAAGTACAAAAATGACAATTGATTAAATCAATTGTTTATATGTGTACTTCTATTTATCGTTGTCTCAATGGTGGACATCCATGTCAATCTTTTAAATTAAGTGCAATATCGTTGTTACAGTAACTAGCATTCTGTTGTTTATATTTTAACTGTTAATTTATAAGCCTCTCAGCTGGTAATAATTATTTGTATCGGAATTGAACTGAGAGGAGTGCAAGCTGTAAGTAGTCATACCATTTCGAGTTTAAAATGAAAATAATTTGCAGAAGTTGATCCTTCAAAAAGTATCAACATATGCAGTAAACAGCACTAAATTATATCTTTTTGCATTGTGTTGCTACTCCCAACTCTCCCACTTTGTTCAGTTTTATTTTCTTCAACCGTTTATCCATCTTTGTTGCTCTTTATTACTGTCTCATCAGCTACAAGATCAGGCTTAAAATCTTGTATTATAAGTGTGTTTATTAGCACGAGCTTCTCCAACGAGACAAAGATAAAAATATAGAGTGTATAATTTGTTTATACTTAATCGAGTGTACTTTTTGATACTTGAGCAAAATCTTCGACACGTCACACTATGAAGTCACACTTTTTAAACTACCTCAGAGGCAAAATATACAAATACCAAAATTTCAAGTATGCTTTAGCGGAATCCTTTTTTTTATCTTAACATAAAACACTTTAACTAACTGTTGTATTTGTGACTGTAAATTAATTGGAGTTCAGCTGACCTTCGACGTTCAGCCTATATTATCTGGGTTTGTTTTATTGTCTATAAGTCTATCGGTTATTTATTTTTGTTTAGTCGTGTTTTGGCTTATCTGCCTCGTCTCTCTTGTAGCCTCTCCTCATAGCACAGCACGAGTAGCTACAGCTAGGAGCACAAGATGAGTGACATCCATGTCCACAATACGTAACTTGTGGAGGTGGGGGCGGTGGCGGTGGCGGTGGTGAGCAGCACGTCGTACTGCAGGTTGGAGCACAATAAGATGGACACGAGGCGCCGCATGTTGGGGGAGGGGGTGGGGGCGGTGGAGGGGGAGGAGGTGAGCAACAAGTTGGGCTGCAGCTTGGAGCACAGTGAGCTGGGCAAGACACACCACATGTGTGGGGTGGGGGTGCGTAGTGCCCACAACATGAAAGGCTGCATGTTGGAGCGCAGAGAGAGGGACAAAGACCTGGACAGTAGGTCGGCATGATGTAACAACCTACAAAGAACAAATCAAACAAAATTGTTGACTACTATAATCAACGCAAAAGCATCCATCACTGACACGAACCCACCTATATTTATATTTGTAAGTTTACATTTATAAAAAGGTTAACTCTCTCTGTCTTTTTAGCCCTTGACATTCATTTATTGCTATCAAAACGTTTGAAATAATTGCTAAAAGTATAACGTAATTAAATCTAATTTTTGATCATTGCTTTTTATTGGTAACGAATCGTCAGAAGTATTTATTCTTTATCTAAAAACGTTCCTTTTTGGTAAATACCAAAATACAACATTTGTTAAGATAAAAAGGATTATAAAACAACCAAATTTCTCATCATCCCCCCCCCTCCCATCCCCCAAAACAAGCAAACTTTAAAGTTCTTGTTTTCTAATTAGAGTTTTCAAATATCAGTTTATATTAATTGCGGGCCTGTGGTGTATCAATATAAGTATAAATAGAAAAATTGCAATTAGGCATGATTGTAAAATATGCTATAACTAAAACACACTGATTTAAAATATGAAATACGATAAGACGTTTCGAGCGTAAAAGCTTCGCTCTTCCTCAGTTATAAGATTTTTTTAAAAATGCGTAAACTCGCTCAAAATGCGGTCAAATAAAGGCAATTTCTGTTGTTCTAGAAAAAGTATAAATTATAAATAAAAACAAAGTCTATTGTTCTATAAGGAGTTTGTAAATGTCCGGAATAATCGTTGAAAAAGCTCTTATCTTTTATTGAAAACCACGCTTCTAAAAACACTCGTTTATTAAAATTAGGTTCCTGTATTACAATGGTGCCTTTTCAAAGTTCATGTTATGGCCGGTGCTGTTTACATGTTGCAGGAGTTTTGAGTTATGATCTAGGTTCTTCGCCGCGTCTTTATGTTCTTCCTTTCTTCTTTTGTAGCATCTTTTAGTCTGGCCGTGGTACACGAAATCGCAACTTTTACACGGAATTTCGTTTCAGCTGGGGGTCCACTGGTCTGTCTTTCGGGCAAGGGAAGATTTGGCCTATGGTTCTGGAGGGCTTGTAAGCCACTTTGACGCCCTCCCGCTTGGTGTTCTACCGATCTTCTAAGAAACGCCCTGAATATAGGGTATGGTCACAAATCTACTGGGTTGACTTTGGTTGTGTGTTCGCTGGCTTTGTTTGCTCCTTTTCCTGGCGTAACCTAGCCCTGGCTTTCTCGCACTGTTTTATAAACATTTGGGGGTAGTTGTTTTCTATCAGTGTGTCTTTGACGCAGTTCCGTTCTCTTTGTTTTCCCTCCTGTGATGATGGGATCTTATTTGCACGGTCCAGCAGTGTAATGACCACCGATTTTTTATGTTGGATGGGGTGGTGAGAATAGAAATCGAGCTCGAGGTAGCGGTCAGTATGTGTGGGCCTCCGGTATACGTCGACCTTGATGTGACCGTTCACTATTGTGGTCTGGGTGTCTAAGAATGGGAGAGAATTATTTTCTTCAGTGTCCAACGTGAATTGGATATGCGTGTTGATGGAATTCAAATGTACGTAAAATTCTTGTACTTTGTCCCGTTTGAAGCATGTACGACTGTCATCGACATACCGGTACCACCATTTGGGTTTGGTGGGGGCCGTCACGATACTTTTCTCTTCCACTTCCTCCATGACCAGGTTGGCTATTACTGCGCTTACTGGCGATCCAATCGCACATCCAAAGGACTTTCGGCAGTGTTCCCCATTTGCTTTCTAATAAATGTTGCTTAGTGTGTACTCTATTAATCTCATGATGTTGATGGTTGAGAGGTTTGTGCGGTCACTTAAAATCGCGTCTTCTTGTAGTCCTCGGTTGGTTACTCTCAACGCTTCATTCACGGGGATCGATGTCAATAGAGATTCCACCTCGAAAGATACCATGATCTCATCTGGACTGATGCTTTGGTTGTTGATTTTCATCGTTGTTGATTTTCATCACGCATTTTAAACATATCTTATAACTGAGGAAGAGCGAAGCTTTTACGCTCGAAACGTCTTGAATTGGTGTATGGATATGTAAAGTCTTCTTTTTCGTAATTAAATTAAATATTTAATTGAATACGGTATAAATAATATCGATATTCCAGTAAAATCTGAAAATGTTCCTGCTCGCTTATTCGGAGTCGCTTAGTTGTAAATTTCCAAGACAGTTCAATAAACTAGACTTGCTTCGTCAGAAAAGGTTATTGAGAAAAGAGCCAAACTGTGCATTAAAACTTGTGTATAAGTTACGTAAGGACATCTACGAAAGACGAGAAGGGCCAGGCATTTACAAATTCAAAATTTCCGTATTCAAAATTTCGAATTCAAAATTTCCGTATTCAAAATTTCCAAATTCAAAATTTCCAAATTCAGAATTTTCGAATTCAAAATTTCCAAATTCAAAATTTCCAAATTCTTAACTGTTCTCATAGGTCGCAAATATCGGGAATGACCGGGAACAGCTATATCGCCGACCGACGGGGATTTTTGCGGCATATTAAAACCAGTCTTTAAATCTTTCTCTCTGATTCCCGACACCTTTCTCCGGTCGACAAAAAGTATGTAGACAATGAACGAGCTTTGTCGATATCAGTTAGGGTCGTTCCTTTCATAGTTAGTTATTTTACATATTATTTACAAAATTAGAATCAGTCCGAAGAATTGCAGCATTACTATTAGGAACTTGTAAAAACCGAAGGAAAATTATCACATGCATAAAAAAAAACTTCTAACCTCTGAGACCTGCAGTATCTCGTATTCAATTGTTTAATACCTAGAAACAAGCCAACTTTGCAGGCGTCTTGCATGTTTTTATTTTCTTACTTTTTTTCAATAGCTTTGGCTTCCTGTGGCGTTATAACAACGCGCTATCCAGGAAGAAAAAAATGGAAATAAAACATCTGAGTTCCTTTACGCTCAGTCTCTTATTTTCACATTTCCTAGTAGTTAGTTTCGCTAGCCCTGTTTGGAGGCAGATTTTGTAAGCTAAGTGACTACTTATATCTTGTTTTCTTGCCGCAATGAAATGCTAAGCACATTATAAATGACTTAACTTGTTCTATCTTTCTTAAAGATTGATTATCTTTCTTAAACGTTATTAACTCAATGAACTCTGTTCTAGACGTCTAACATTATGAAATTTACCCATACCGTCAGAATTCTTTAATCAAATGGTTTTAGGTGTTTAGAACAAAACTATTATTTGAAACGGTTTTACTTCAGTTATTACTTTAAGCGAATACAAAAGGTTTTCTATAATCCATTGAAATGGTTTTGATAACTCTGCA
>JAOBAT010075212.1:0-16759 GCA_026413305.1 Hydrozoanthus tunicans | reverse complement strand
GGTCCGCCTGGATAATCATGATTACCCATTCTAATATGGCTGGTCCGCCTGGATAATCATGATTACCTATTCTAATACGACTGGTCCGCCTGGATAATCATGATTACTCATTCTAATATGACTGGTCCGCCTGGATAATCATAATTACCTATTCTAACATGGCTAGTCCGCCTGGATAATCATGATTACCTATTCTAATATGACTGGTCCGCCTGGACTAGCATGATTACCCATTCTAATATGGCTGGTCCACCTGGATAATCATGATTACCCATTCTAATATGGCTGGCCTGCCTGGATAATCATGATTACCCATTCTAATATGACTGGTCCGCCTGCACTAGCATGATTACCCATTCTAATATGACTGGCCGCCTGGATTTGCATGATAAACCGTACTAATAAGACAGGTCCGACTGCTCTAGCATTACTTTTTGCCCATCAACATTACATTTTGGTTATTGTAACTGTATCTATGATTAGAATCTGTGTGTCTCCAACAATGCCGTTTGCCCCACCTGAGTAACAGAAGTTTCTTTTGCCTCCATTATCAACATGTGAATCTCGTTAACATGTTGCTTAACCAATGTCGGTATTGGATTGCAGCACGCAAGAACACCCTGGGGCTCTCTGTGGGAATTGAACAAACAACATTGCTGAAATTAGTGCCAGAAGAAACTCCCAAAAAACTCCTAACATAGCTCATACAAAATAGGTCATTCTGTACTTAGGAAATAGAATTTGATTATACATTGAAAACCACCAATGATGAAAAGCAAAATTCTCCTAGACTGGTAAGAGAAAAAGTATTGGCTCTAGTTTGGAGAATTTAGCAATAGACCATTTACACTTTTGGGGCTGGAAGGGTTAGGCAAAATGTGTTGCGATGTTAACTCAATTCCATATCATTTCCGGTTTACTTTTATCCAATCTGTTACGATCTGAAGAACAGGTTCGGGAATGGTTGCTGTTCCACACTTACAAATCTTAAATCCACCAAGTCCACTAAATTGATAAAAAGCGGTAAAGCACAACTTCATTATAATCGGTAGTTTCCGTCAGCTTTTAGAAGGTAATGTAAACAAGGAAGCCAAGACTGCGCCATTTACCCCCACTCCCTACCCCCTACAGTTTATGGGTATTCAAAGGTGAAGCTACACTGCGTGGGGAAATCGGAACTGACGTTCAATCATAGAGTACTGAACTGGGGACCTCTAGCTCTGAAAGCAGCGCACTTACAAGTGAGTTACACCTGAGGATGATAATCTGAAGCATTAAATCTTATTAACAAATCTAAAACCATCCATATTCATGTTTATAGAATTAGAAGTCTAACTTTTTAAGTTTCCAGGTCTTTACATAACTAACATAAGTCCTCCTTGATACATATGTATATTCAGATCGGGATAGAAATATAATTATTGCTCAAACAATGGCATTGAAACTTTTCATCCTAATTGTCTGTTTGAGATACTCACCTGGGCAATTGTTCTGCTATGTGAAACATCATGTGGTTTGGAAGAACATATCTAAAGGAGTAATAAAGATAATGATGATAATGATGATTCAGCATTGATAGCAAGGGAGAAATCCTGATCATCTCTGTTCTGCTAATACACACAACTTCTCACATGCAAGTTTTGCTTAGACACTTGGAACTGGTCCCAAAAAAACAGGAGTAGGCTCCAGTTAAACCAAAAACTTACAACTTTGGATTAAGTTCTTTCCACTCAGTCTTCACGCCCGTAGTGATGAGGTGGAAACAGTCACGACAATTCAGAGGGAAGAATACTAAAACCAGTTTGACGGCTGAAATATTTGGTAAGAAAATTACCACACTCGATCCGTACCCATTTGCCCTCGCTGTTAAATTTCTCAGTGAAGACCTTGCTATCGGTTTTAAAGTGTTTTTACTTAGTAGCTGGACCAACATAAATAATAAAACACTGGTCAACACATACTGAATTACGCAACATTACCCGGTACTTTCATCTTCTTGTCTCGCCATGCTGTCCCGCCACTGATACAAGAGCCGCAAAGCTAAAAGCTGAGGTTATTCCAACAAGAAGAAAAGTCAATATTCAAACAGCCAAATATATTCTTACAACATTTTTTCACCCAAAAAAGATTTGTCCCCTTCATGTTTTACCATGTAAATTGAGTATAAAAACTCCTTAATCAACTCACAGTAAAACTACAGTATACTTGTAAAATTTTAATAACTATTCATTGGGATATTGAGCATGCCATCTCATAGTTAACCATTAGAATACTCATAGGACTTTATAAGCCCAATATGTTGGCAAATTCCTCTTTAACAAACGGTCATTATGATGTAGCGTTAGATTTGTAAAAGACTCCATCGTCTATACTTCATTTTAACATAAGCGTTGCTTCTTTTCTGTGAAATTAATTGTCTTCGACCATCAAGACTTTAGACTTTTGATCGCTAAGCAAACCATACATTCAGAAAATATCTAGACGTAACTGAGAGTTGTACCTGCTGGGAATTGAGTGTTCTCTTCTGTCTCTTGTACAGCTCCAAGTAAGAGTTGTTTCGAAAGAGCGGCTTTTCATACCGCTTAAAAACCAAGAACAGCAACAATAAAAATTAAAACATAACATAAACATAGAACATAAAAAATTTTCGCGCGCTTACTGTACGGCTTGAGCACGCGTCTATTTAGCAGTTAGAGTACAAGGTTGAGATTTTTATGAGTCAATCGTCTAGTGTAGTTAACCCTCTAACCCCTAAGGCTTCAATTGGTCAACATTCAAATTCTCCTTACATTAACAATAGAAAACAAGCTTATCAGTGTTGAGAATATGAAATTTGATCACCCACAAAAAACTTGGAAGACGAATTTTCAAATTCTCCCAAACTACTCAGAGAAATATTAAGGACATAAGTTATGAGAATTTACAAGCTAATCATTTGGCACTCTTAGGGGTTAAAGGGTTAACAAACTTAGAAAAAAATGACAATGAGTAGTCTAATTGTTTTATTAGCTACTATTTGATAGTAGAATCGAAGCGTGTAGCAACGTATTAATGCAGAACGTAACCAGTGGCTGGGCTCCCCATGTAAGTCTGTAGCTCAGTGGTTAGAGCATCTGACCGGTAATCAGAGGGTTGCGGGTTCGATTCCCTTAAATGACTCAGTCTTCAACTTGTGAATCAATTATTTCTTCAACTTTATATGCAAGTTTCAAACTACCATCTGATAATAAAAACGACCTAGTAAACTACTGTAGCTTTGAATTTTAACCGATAAAAACGAGTGCTTAAAGAGTTGCCATTGTTTTTTGTTTAAAAGCACCGGCAGTTTCGCTAAGTACTCGCTGTCTGTCACTCAATAGACGATGAATAGGTTAGCCAATCCGATTACAGCATTTGTGATAGCAGGTTAGTTTATTTCTACTAAAAGTTGACAGACGCACCACCGACCGTGCATCTGGTTATGGTAACATAAGGCTGCTATTTTTTCGGCACTTTTAAACACTCAGATGTTCTAAAAAAATTAGTTTATGGTTATCGTATTGTGAACGCACTTGGGCCTCAAGCTCCTTAAACGCTTCTCTCTTGCTCTACCGACTTCCCGCGTGCATCCACAACACGATATACACATGACTATTTCTTAAATAAATAGTTATCATCCAATGTTTTTATATGAACATAAATTAGTAAGTCTAAAATATCACAGAACTAAACTACTAGTCGTCAATATTAACAGGTACTTCAAAGTATCAAATATTTTACACCTTCAAAACTGCATTGGTCTATTTTTTCACTAATGTGCCACTCTTTGGGGAATCGTCTTTTACGCCAGTTTTCGCAAATGTCAGGAATTTTCGCGTCTTCCCAAGCCATGTTATTGCCATTTCTTTCATGGTGTTCGGCAAAAGCAGATTTATGAGCATCTTAAGTATACCACAGCTTTTTTGTGAGAAATGAAGATATTGATAAAAATGGCTGGGCTGAAGGGTTGGGTATGCTGTTAAATCTTGATCTTCCTTGCTACAGAACCTGGTTTACTAACCTTCAGACAAACATCTCTGCTTCTGTTATAAACCGACTTTAGTAAGTTGTTGTTCATGTTTCCCTTCTTGATCAGTTCCTTTCTCAGCCGGTCACAAATGTACAACAGATAGTGAGTGTCTTCACGTGCATAGTGCTTCATCTCTGGTGGAAGCGGTCTGTGTAGAGAGAATTTTCAGTGTTAATAAAATAATTTTAAAATATTTATAAATGTTTTAAAAAATTGTTGACTGGTTTATTAGTTCACAAGAACGCAGATAAACTTTTATACAGGGTTCGTACACCTTCAGAACTTAAAAAATCCAGGGTTTTCCCGGGCTAAATTTTTATTTTTTCCAGGGCCTTTCCAGGACTGAAAATATTAACGTTCAAAATCATCTGTTTAAGCAGCGTTTTAGTAATTAATGTCATAAATATTTCTATTTATTGGACTTAATGTAGCAACGTCATGCAAAGATTAAGTTTTAAGTCTTGGTTGTTACTTGACACGAAAAACAATGCATCATTTGGGAAATCTAGTTTTTTCAAGAAAATTCTATGAAATTTTCCAGGGCTTAATCAAAAATCCAGGGCTTTTCCGGGTTTTCCAGGGATTTTTAGAGCCTTAAAAAATTTACCAGGGTTTTCCAGGATTTCCAGAGGCCCGTACGAACCCTGCTCATACAACATGTACACAGAGGCAAACGAGGCCTTGCCACGAAAGTAGCGAAAATTCATTCCAAGATTCGTTTGCTTAAAAAGTTTTTCCACTCACCAGCAGAGCTTGCCTAGCGGTCTACAGAAGATGAGGAGTTAGAGTTAAAGTGTTACTGGAACCATTTTATCATTGGTGTTTTCATAGCTCTAAGGGCTTTTACAATACTTAAATTCAATAAAAGTGTTCACCTGACCATTTTAAGTCCCCGAACTGATAAACTTTAATAATAATAGTAATAATAATAGTTAATCTTTATTGAGGATGCCAACGTCGCACGAAAAGTGGTTAACAGAGGGGTCCTCTAAAGGTAACTACATATAAACATAATTACGTAAAAATATAAATATAAATACAATCGAGAAAAAATATGAAGATAAAACTACATTAATTTAAAAATTAACATGCAAAAAACGATAACTAATTAATTAAAATAGCGCTTTCTTGATACCACGCTTAAATTGGCTTAAGGTGGGCACATCTCTTAAGGAAAGGGGTAAGGCATTCCAAGCGTCCGCTGCAAAATTAATTGTTATCCAGTGCCCCCATCTTCTGTGTGCGGATGATTTGCGGATCATGAAAAATTTGCATTCAGTGCATAAAAATTCATAACATTCGACAACGATTTATGGCGTCACATGATTTGAAAGGACTTCACACTGCTCTATACTAGCGTTTTAGCGAACTAGTGAGTGTTTTGCTCAAACACTGTGACATCACCCATGCAAACTTTACCATTATCATAAGAATTTGAGCGGGAAAGTGAGATCGATCTCCCTCCTTTATAAACATGTGACACCTTAATAAATTAATAGGCACTTTGTCTTTGTTAACTCTACACGAAACATATTTTAAAAACGGTTTACAAGAAGTGTCTAAGACAGTGGAAGTTACATTTGTCGAACTTTGTAATTTTAGATATTTGAAACAAATTTGGTGGTTTCGCTCCATTAGCACTTTAAGAAACGACTTAAAAATTGGACAAATGTAGCACCCAAATCCGAAAGTGATTTAACAACTCAAGCCTAATCTGTTCGCAGGCTAACCCAAACCTGGCATACCAAACAAAGCATACCTTAATCTCCAATCTGCCAATTGATATTGTTTGTCAGCTGACACACCACAGAACATCTTCAGTAAAAAAGCAAGCGAGAACCTCTCAAGACCCAACACTCGAGATGCTTGGCCGGTGTCGAACATGTTCACAACGTATATACCGAAATCCCTCTGAAGCCAACCAATGTCCATATCAGCACCATGAAATACCTGCACACAGTAAATTGAACAATACTTGTAAATCATACTGAAGTCCAAAGATAAAATCTACTAAAAATATACACTGAATCTAAAAACTTATTGCAAGTTATTAAAGCCCCTATGAAATTAAATATTTAGTATAGATTTTGTTACCTCAGTGGAGAGACTTTGGTAAATAATGAATAGCGGTGAAAAAAATTCTTAATGGTTCTCAATTTATTAAAATTTAATGTATTCAACTGACGATTTCATTAGTGGACACATCTATGCCAACGTTTAAACCATACTACATCTCGGTCTGTAGATGTGAGCTCAAGAACAATCCCATTTGTTTCCAGACTTGTTTGCCCAAGAAGGCAGATGTACACAGTAAGCCTCATTCGTTCATCACATTGTGTATCATTTTATTAGAAGCAGTAACTCTTAGTGAATCACTCACAATTGTAGTAGACACCAGCTGACCACAAGTTCTAGAAATCTAGTATGTACAGTCACTATTTGTTTTTTGGAAGCATTATGAAGGTGCCAAAGTCAAGCCCTATTAGAAACGTTAATTGTATAACTGTTAAATAATGAACTTGTCGCTATTCCCCTTATGTTGGTTGAGCTTTTATTATTCGCTTGACTTTACATGTGCAATACGGTTTATCAAACGCTTCACTCGTCACCAAGAAGTATACTTTCTAAGCTGTCGATGTTACCGCTAGCTCTAACCCTTTTTAGTTTCTGTTGGTCATACTGACAGATTCCGTTCAGTTCCGAACTTCCACTAAAATAGGCTTCGAACAAGAGAAGTAACTCAAAGCTCCCAAATGTGTCGAAAGACTATAGCTGACGCACTATACTTATCTTACTCCTTGTCACTGATCGGATGACTAGAAACATCTGACAAACACTAACGTGTGTAACACGTGAGTAGCACGAACGGCCATTGAAACAGATTCAGTGTAATACGGTAATCTACTTTTCTGACCTTGACTAATTTAGAACACGTTAGAACATATACTTCTTAGCAAAACCCAAATAATGTCTTGTAACATAACAAAATCATGGATATAAGTAATAGTTCTAACAAATGCAACATATTATATATTATAATACAGAATTGATCTCTCAGAAGTTGATCACATTCAAACCAGGCATTTGAACAGCTAAGTGTACCTTTAAAATGTTTACATCTGTGAACACTTCATTTAGCATTGCTAGTTCAGAGCGTAATTCCAGAGTGTCGATAAGGAAATCTCGTTCACGAGTTGAGACTTGCATCAAACAGACAAAGCCTTGGAATGACCTGTAAGAATGGTGCTGGAAAAAAATATTTTGAAGCACAACATTTTAGTTCTTCTGGCATGAGTACTAGCATATTTTTCATACTATTATATAACGTGTGAGTTATCTATTTACCGTTAATTCTCTAATAAGCCCCGGGAGCTTATTTATTTTTTGTTTAGACCTTCCAAACAGAGGGGGGCTTATTAGAGAGGAGGTACTTATTTAAAAATTGTCAGTAGATAAAGACAGAAACATAACATGAAGTCCGCAGAAATCCGTATACCAAACAGCAAATAGTTTCTCTGTGTTCCTCCAGCATTAAAACCATCACTTTCCAAAAACATAAACAGATATTTTAACCTTAACCTTAACAACCTTATGTTTTAGCTCTGTTGTTTTTATAATGAAATTGGGGGGGCTTATTAGAGGGGAGAGGCTTATTCAAAGTTTGAAGCTCAAGACAGGGGGCTTGTTAGAACATTTTAATTTTGTTATCTGTTAGATTCTGGAGTTGATCTGGGTACAAGTATAAAATTCTCTGCTAGATTTTACGGTATGTTTCAATAAGCATATAAACTCAAATCATTCTGAGCATTTAGATCTGTAGGATCTGTAAAAATAACTTCTTAAGTAACACTTACATCTGTAAGCTTCAAAGTGTTCTAATAAATTAATAAAAAAGAAAAGAAAGCAAAAACAAAAGTACTCTTGATAGTACCTCCAGATCGACAGCAAACTCTTTGACTCCTCTCAGTACTTGAAGAAGCTCTTGGAGTTGGTCCTCATTGTCGATGAAAGTGAGATCTGTTTCCTCAAGGGGAAGATACAACTACCGGAAATGACACAAAACCACAATCCTCAGTGTTTTAGTGCATATTCTATAAAACAACACAATGTCAAACTAGGGTTCCCAACCTGGCACTGTTTTTCAGCACCAGGTTAAAATAATTTTTCTTAAAGTCTCTATCAAGCTTAAGTTTTTACTTTTTGGAATAAAACTATTGTCATCTGTGAACTCAAAATTCGAATAACCAAAGAAAATTTCTACATCTAAATATGCTTTTTAATCAAAAAAAGATTAGAAGGTAAATTTTGACAGAGCAGGCCGGGGACTGGTAACCTGTGACATAGCAGCAGTGAGTTGTGTGGTTTTTGTTTAAATATTTTCAAACCTGTTAAAAAAAGACATAAAATTTTTGTTTCAAACAATTTCAAGGGAATAATTCATTGATTAAAGTTAAAACAATGTGACTATTGTAGCCAGAATTGAATTTTTCAAGATAAAAAAGATTGTCTCTGCTTTAGGCCTCAAGCTACGTCATGATTGCACGCTTCAAGTTTTAAAAAATGACTTGTAATAGGAACGGTAAGAAGAGGTTTTATTTTCAAAAATTACTATTACTAAAGGGTACAGTCTACTTTCCATCTGGAAATTAAAAAAATAAGCTTGATAAGGACTTTAACAATCGAGTGCAAGGTCTGTACAGAAAAATGTCAATTTTGCCCGAGACCTTTCTTTGTACAGACAGACCAAGCCTAGGGCAAATATTTTCCTGGACAGAGCAAGTTAAAGGGGTTATTAAGATATTAATTTTATTAGATGGCTTCAGTTCCCAGGGAGTGGTACTTCAGGGTCAAAAAGGTAGGGATGACTGTTGGAAAAGTCCCCAAAATACCCTAAAAAATACCTAGGGATAAAAATTTTCTACCCTAAAAAATACCTTTCGGTCTTAAAATTACCCTAAAAAATACCAATTGAAAGCTGAAATTTTCCCCTGGGGCACTAAGTCCCCTCGTGTTGTTCTGAACATGATACGCTGTAAATAAAGGCACGCACGTAGTAGAATGTTCGCCAAAGGATGTTTTTTTTAAACTTCTTATCAGTACGCATGTTTGCTAAAACACGGGACTGCAAGCTATCCAATAGCTTTGCATTTTTAAACCCTAAAAATACTAGGCTCTTGGTTTAACAACAAATTTCTTTTTACAACCCCTAAAAATACCTGACTGGCAATTTTAACCCCTAAAAAATACGACGGTCATACCTACCATCCCAATATAGGGAGAACCCCCCCCCAGGCTTCAGTTTTAGATCAGTAAGAGAGAACAAACGATAATCTCTCCATGACTATCACAATACTAACAGTGTCTGGCCTCTTTCTCAGACTTGTCTGAAGATAAACTGTTATCTAATACTACTCCTCTGGCTCATAGCTGGCATGATGACTATGTCTACCAGTCGCTCCCCTAAGGGATACAAGATACTGCCAACCCTACTAGACACTCACTTGCTCTTTTCTTGCCTCAAGCTGTTCTTCCTTTGGTTCCCAAGATTCCAATTCATACTGGTATGGGTGGGCAGTGCTGTAAAAAAAGTTTTAACTATACACTAGCCCATGCGTTCACTAGTTTGATTCAGTAAAATATATAAATACCTACAACAACAGTGGTCCAAAATTTTTAAAAGCTGACTTGTGATTCAAACTTAAACTCTAATGTCTTCAACTAAAAAGTCAAAATGCTTTAGTCACAAATGTTTGTTTTACATTAATTGAAAAACAAGGCAGCCTTTAACAATTTTAACATGGAAGTATTTTTAGTGATTTCAACAATAACATTGGTCTTTTACTATATTTTAGTATTAATGATAATAGTTATAATAATAATAATAATACTTCAATTATAATAACTATATAATTGCTGTGACACAGGAGCAGCAAAACTAATCTCACTCTTGAGCATGCGCGGACCATACGGCTATATGCAGTGGGACATTTGGGCTTGTGTTCTCTGGCCTTGACCCCATAAACAAGGCCACAAGAGACTGGACAGAGATTTAAAGAGGATTTCAGAATGATTTGGCCGAGTTTCAAAGAAGGTTCTAGAGCGATTTGGCAGAGTTTTGAGCTCCAGAATGAAGAAGCATAGAACAATTTCGGAACATGCTTGCTTGTTGCCTTAATATTCTAGACCACTCATGATCATCTAGGGACTGTAGGGTGTTTAGGAAAACTTGTCAGTCCAAAGCAATTTCTCCGTTTGCCAAACAAAAGGCTCCCACAACATTTTAAACTGGAAAAACTTAAAATGAAATAAGTAACATGGATTTGATACTAATCTCGTCTCCTTAAGTCACAGCACTTCCTTTCTCTCAGAAACTTCCAATAATTATAATAACATTAATCATGATAACAATTATAATTATAATAAATACGTTATTAATGACAGTTCCCAAAAGGGAATTTTCGAGGTCATAGTTGAAACTCCCAAACAAGTCAAACACAAATACAATATAGAATTTCAACTTATAGGAGACAGACCAGTTGGCCATAAATAAAGCATCACTGATCTGCTGCATAGAAACCTGGCACTCTAACCACTGGGCAATTCCGTCTGCTAGAAAGAGTTTGTTGAAGATAATAACCTGGCATTTGCTTCTGTTGGTGCTTGAATTCTCTGTTGATGAATGAAGTCAGCAAGAGCAGATGGAACAGATGCATCTTCTGGGAGGCTAGAGTCCGACTTACGACCTGAAACAAATAATTCAAATAAACTTGTCAAGGCTTGACCTTAAAATTTCTACCATAGTTATTTACTTTTAAGCTGCATTCACTATTAAGCCATAACCCCTGTTTTAGGGAGATGTAATGAGCACACTTTTACCAAGTTTATTTTCAGAAAACACTCAGTTTTAAGACACGACACCCATTTTAGAGACATAATGAGCACACTTATATCAAGTTTATTTTCAGAAAACACTCAGTTTTTTTCCAAAAAACTCGGTTTCATGCTGCAACCCCCAACCCAACCTGGCTTTGCATTAAAAATTTAGAAATTATGTGAAAAAAAATTAACAGGTAGCTTAAAAGTGGCTAAAAACTTACTACAGTAAATTTTTAATTTTCAACTCATCTCTCTTTCATGAAACAATTCAATGCCAGTCAATAATCAATATATAACATCTCATTACATAACACATACAGTATAAGACTTTTGGTGCTAAGAAATCGAGAATCGATTAAACAAAACAAGCTACTGAAGATGAAAAGTAAAATTTTCCCAAACTTGTTCAAAGATAAGTATGGGCTCTAGTCGGGAAAATTTACATAACTTATAAAATTTAGTCTACCGGTATTTTGAAATTATTACAGTTATAACTATTATAACCAATGTTTCCAAATAACCAAATCATTACAATTAAAATACCATTACCACAATTTTGTAAAAGCCGTATTTCTTTTCAGGACAGCTTATCTTAATAATTATTTGTGACTAGTTCAAAAAAGAATCTCAAACAACAGGGTTCTTCCCGTTTGCTAAAAAACAAAATTCCAGGACCTTTCTAGGTAATTTCAAGGTGTGCTGAGATTTTTCAAGGTCTCGGTATATAGGAGACACAGTAAGAAAAAGTCAATTTGAGCACCAAAATACAAACTTTCTTCCAGATGTTTTTTGACACATTCACACTGATTTTTGTTAAAGCCACAGAAAAACTACAGAAAACATGCTTAAAACAATTCTATTGGCACAAATTACACTTTGGAAGTGGAGCGCAAATTTAAAAATATTCAAGGATTTTTCCAGGTCGCTCTTAAAAAATAATTTTTTGTCAAGGAACTCAAGGCCTGGAACCAAAATTTCCCAAGTTCAAGGACTTTCAGGTTTTCCATGTGGTGTACAAACCCTGCAACTGCTACATGTCTCACACAGGTGATAAATGATATTTTTCACTTACCCTGCTGAAGGGGTTTGATTGCATTTGGCTTGGATTTGATGATAGGAATGAATGGTGTGTTACTGTTGTCAGGTTTTTCTTTAAACTTCAGTTGTGGTCGAAGAATATTCTTAGCATGAAGAAAACGAAAACTTGTTTCCCCTCTTTTTCCACTCTGTTGTTTCAAAAAGAAAAATATGGCTGAAATTAGACTGAGAGCAAAGCATAACTAACCCCCCCCTCCTAACCCCTGTACTTGAGGTAACAAAATAGTAGCCTTTGAAAGGAAAGTACAAGTCATACAGTAGGTAAACTAGCTGAAAAAAGAAAACAAAATGCACACATTAAGTACTTTCTCTGGGAGTTGAGGCCTGTTTGTTAACTGCATGGAAATGTCAAGCTGACAAGGCCCAACAAGGCCTATACAGTTTCTTATGGCTGCTAACACTCAGGCTCTTGGAACTATTAATTTTTTTAGGCTCCAGCACATGCTAAGTTCCTTCTGACCTGTGAATCTTAGAGCCACTTTAGTGGCTGTTTCTATATCACTAGTACACAGGCCTTTCACTGAGAGGCATGCAGTTGCACACACACCTTGGCACTTGCCTAAGAGTGCTAGACATGCTTTTAATCACGCACCTCAATCTTAAATTTCCCTGCATGTATTATGATAGTTTTTTTTGTTGCTGTGTGTAATACGAATGTGCAGGTAATGGGATGATTTCTAAATCTCTGGGTGAGTATATTTTGTTAAATCAGTAATTACAGTACTGAGCAAGAATAAAACAGAAATTGCCAAGGGTCAATCAATACACTCTTCTTTAAAATTTGTGTATTGTGTCATTTGTTTAAACAAGAAACGCCAGCTGTCTGTATTTGTACTACACTTTGTTCACTCTAGACTTAAAGACTAGTAATGCTCAAGATAAAGCCTATTGCACACCATCACATGCCTTGGAAAGTTTAGACATGCAATTTTTAGCACACCTGCCATTTTCCTCAGTGGAAGGCCTGAATACACATGTGCACTACTTCTTTGATTAATACATCAATAAAAATAGACTGTTGCATACTCTTGACGTCATGTTCCAACTGGAGACCACAGGAGGACTCTGCTGTACACCAGAAGGCATTACTGGCTTGTTGTTGCGGCTCAATCCTGCAGCCTCATCAAGACTGTTATCCTGAAATTTTAAAAAAATATCAATTAAAAGTTAGTCAATAAAGTGTAATTAATAACAACTTTACAATAAGCACATTTTTGATCAATATTACTGTTTTTCGTTTAATTTGAACATCTAAACCAAGTTACATATCTCACATGAAATCTGGTCCTGTTTCAAGACTATATGATATCCATCCAAAAGGTTCCTAACATTTCTGGAGTAAAAATGCAAAAATTCCTGAAAAAGGGATCCCATGGGTATTTTGCCAGCATAGTAAAAAAAACTGATGTCAAATTGGGTATGGCATCATTGCTTGTATTAGTATTCAAATCGTTACTGAATTTTGAAAATATGACTTACATATGACAAACATAGAAACCTATGACAAGTCATAGGTTTGTCATACATTTTTTACATGTTTGTCATATGTTGTAGTGGAGGAACAGAACATATGACTGTGGTATATTCAGATGAGTCATATGCTTGAGAAATCATATGACAAATATGACTTGTGTGACTTAATCAGGAATTCATAGACATATGACTCATGTGACTTTGTTATGACACATTTGACCAAATTGACATATGTGTCATACAGTACATTGTAACTCATGTATGACTGTTGCATACTGACATTCAATCCATGTAATACAGGATAAATTATGTTTTTATTCTATGAATAAAGACCTATGTTTGCTATTATTATTATTATTATTATTATTATTATTATTATTAATTACTATTATATCCTGTAAGTGTTTGGTTTAAACTGGAGTTCACTCTAAACTTTAAATATTATAACTACAATTATTTCATATACTAGCTGTTCTAATTGCTTACCACTTGCTCCAATAGTATGTCATTAGCCTCTACTAAACTGTCAAGCATGTCGTCAACATCCATACTGCCATCCGGTGCCCAGCCACATCCGACCTGTTCATGTCTCAACAGGTTGCCGATGCTGATGGGTAAAGTTTCAAACAATAATTTTCAAAGTGTTGGCATCTTATAATCAGATGTACAGTAGCGTTTCTGATAAAAACAGCATAGGCTCAGTTGTTCAAAGGCATTAACCCAGGATTAAAATTCAATGACAGTAGGTATGCTCTTATTTCCAATCTTGCTGATGCTTATTTGAAATGTAACTTTGGAACCAACAAGTTTTTTCATGTCATTGTAAATAGTAAATGTTTGAAACTGAAAATAAACTATGACACAATAATTTATCTTATTGCGTTCGACGAAGGAGAACGCATACTATTCTTGCCGTTGGCTCAGGCCTGATGCTATCCATTTTTGAGCAATTTTCATCTGGCTGGCTGGCACATAATGCCTCGACTCCATGTCATTGTGACCGTGGTGGCATGGTGACTAATGCAGATCATGTGCTTCGAGTGGCATAGTTTTTTTAGTTGTTTGAAGCAATCGCGAAAAAATATGAGTGAAGCTATTGATCATAACATCAGAAAACTGTGTAGTGGTTTGTTTTCTATGAAAGAAATGCTTCATTTTCACTTGGAGTTGAAACTGAGTTTCGAGCATGATTTGGCATGTCGCTCGCTGCTCCGTTCCGTAGTGAACTGTGTTTCCTTTGACAACTCGTGGAACTGCGGCAGTGGACAAAATATGAAGGAAGTTATAGATAAAAACATCAGAAAGTGCGGATGTAGTTATGTGTTTTTTATTGAAGAAACCCTTCGTTTCCTCTTGAATTTGATGTCAAGTTTTGAGCATGCTTGCCGCCGATTTCCTTTGGCAGCACGTGGAAAAGCAACAGTCGACCTAAAATATGTTGCATTGAAAGATTGAAGTTTTGCGGAGTGGGTGCTGACAAGCTAAACCAACTGACCATGATCTGTGGCCAGAACAATTTTCAGCCCAGTTAATTGGATGGGTGGCCATCAAGCCAACAGACCATGATTTGTGGTTGCAACAATATTCAAGAAACTACGAATACATTGTGCTCGAATATTAAAAAAACAAACATTTACTTTTCTCACCAATGAAGTGTCTAGCCAATAGCCCAAATACGAAAACAAACTTACCAAGGTATTGGGGTAGTGAATCACTTTGTTGATTTGTTTGTGTTATACGAGACTTTTTTTGAAAACTTCCAACATTTGCATTCTGTTACTACCAACAGTTTCCAATTTTAACTCGCAGCCCCTAATGTAATGCTCAGTGTTGAATTTCCATTATTTGACTTCAAATTGAAGACCTCTAGTAACACCATACCAACAAAATTTGGGGGGAAATTTACCGTGGAATTATCACATACACTAATTAGTTTATCTATAAGGTTATCCACGAACACATCTTTTGCACATTTGGAGAATACCTAAACCACAAGACTCGAACGCACTTCCTTAATCTCCAATTACTTCTAGTTACTTAACTATAGAAAACCATAGTTAAAAAGAATAGAAAAAAAAAAAACAATAATAATAAAATAATGATGATAATAATAATGTGTAAGTATACTTTTAAAAGCTCTGACCTGCTTTGGTCTTCAATAATTTTTGCAAATGAAACAAAAATACTAAAACATGTTAAATGTCTTGGTTCAAAACCCCATGGAAACAAAATGCCCAATAACCAGGTTCCTAAATGTTATCTACTTGTCATGAGCATCACCCTTTCTTGTTGCTACCAGGCTGCACTACTATCCATTCAGTACTTTTACAAAGTGGATGTACAGGACAATTCATACTTGTTCAGCAAGCGAGCTCCTTGTGTAGCCCTGAATGCTCTGAACTCTGAGAAGCTGTAGTAGAACTCATGATCATCCCCAGGTGCTGGCAGCTGGTTCACCTTCTGTGTTGCTCTCACAAGACTTTTGAATGATTCCTTTGAGAAATACAAAGCATATTCATTCAACTGCTTAATTTGTACAGTATGTATTGTAACTAGAATGCTTATTAATCATTTCTTGAGCCAGGTGGTTTCAATCGCTTCTTCTGATTAACTGCATCTAATAGGCCCATAGCCAGAATTTTTTTCGTGGGAGGGTGCGAAAGAACAAGGAAACAGACCAAAGGAGTGCCAAAGGTGCAAGGATGTAAAACAGGAAGGCAAAAGTAATTTTAATAAAATCCTGGATTTTATTCAGGCTTTTGAAACTCAAATTGAATTAAAATGAGGGTAGTATTGCTATTTTAAATAGTTGGTCAACGAATAAGTGGACCTTTGCTCCCTGTGTGTGTGAGAGGGGGGGGGGGGAGGCTACCAGCCATCCATCACTACCTCCTCCCCCCCCCTCTGCCTTTGGGCCTGGCTAAGGTTAACTTGATACATAAAGTGTTATTGAAGTGTGTGCAACTATCTCTATCTCTCACAGATTTTAAATGGTTAAGATTTTAAATTACAGAAAATAAAACAAAAAAAAACTGGAAGATACTGACGTTTCGGACTGAAGTTCTTGGCCCAAGTAGCTTGGGCTTTACTACTTAACATGGGCAGCGGAACTGAGGGGGAGGGAGAGGGAGAACTGGCACCCCCAATAATTTGGTTGGGGGACCTGCTCCACAAATAATTTTTTGTTAACAACAGCAACTTTTGAAAAAGAATCTCAGCACTTAAAAACGAACTCTTTCGATTTCCGCCCTGTGGGGGGGGGGG
>JAOBAT010075201.1:0-12630 GCA_026413305.1 Hydrozoanthus tunicans | reverse complement strand
CCCCCCCCCCGACTCCATCCAATCCACCCCCCCGTATCCGCCCCCCCCCGTATCCGCTCCTGTAGTTAAAGGGAAACTAGGTGTTAAGAAAATGAAGTACGGAAACCGATACAGTAACAAGTTGTCATACTCTTAAGGGCATTTACCTGCGTTGAGAGCGAAGTATCAGAGAGAAATGATGAAACACTAGTGGAGTCCAGGTGGCCAGATACTGTAATGAAAAAACAAATACAATACACATGTTCGGGGATTAATACTTGGTAAACGACATTGGCTGTGATATTTTTCGTTTGTTGCACGAAGCAATGCATACCTGAGAGAACTTGACTATTTTCTTGACTTGATGTTTGTGCTACAAAAAAGTACATTGTGAGTATTTGTGACTGTTTAGAACTCTTTTTGTTGAAGTGTCAAGTTATATGAAAAAGTGATAAATTGAAGCCAATGTTTGTTACGCTTTGAGAGACAGAAGAGTGATAGGGTTTTTCTTCTTAGGGACCCTTCATTAATTTATCAAAATGATTACCTGGCTTAGGTGGAGATGAAGGGGCAGTTTCGAAACAACTTTATTTTATAGAGTAAACAAAATTAGATAGCAAGAAAGTTTTCACAAATAATTAACGTATATTACGCAGTTGGCTATTTAACGATGGTTACACAAGCCGGTAGTTTCTTGTGGTCATAAAAATTGTAATATTCAGAAACTATTCTTACACTTACATAGAAGGCAGAGTGGATCTTCAGCCTCAACCTCGCATGCCTGAAAGGAGTGATTATCGCCAGACTCAAAGGAATGATTATCGCCAGATACAAGGTTTACACTTCCACATAGACTCGGTGGATCTTCCCTGTAATCAGGGTGGTCAACATGGTAATCTTGTACAAACGTTTGTCTCAAAAGCAACTCATCAGTGGGTGAATCTTGCAGGTCCTCATCCTGTTCTGATGAAATATCGTCTTCCTGTTGCTTAGCATTCTTTTCACCTGTATTGTAATCAGCTATATTGCAAAATATGTTTTCCTCTTTCATAGCTTTTTCTTTTATGCCACACGCTTTTTTCTCCACTGAATCCTGATAGTTTTCTTTGTGGCTATTCTGTTTTGTCAAACTAGTTAACCCAGTTTGCGCCTGCTCTACAAACATTGCTTGTCGAATAGGGGCGAAAGAGGAAGAAAAGGTTCCTCTACGAACAGTTGTACCAATTACTTTATTTGTGGAAAGCTGCGGAGTGAAATTCACACCATGTTTACTGGCAGGCGGTGTAGGAGGTATAACGTCGTCTTGACTTGAGGCATCATCTTTGCTGCACGAGGCACAGGAAAATGGTTTTGTAAATTTGAATTCACCATCTATTGTTGGTTCTGGAGACGAAAATTTGCTTTCACTGCCTTTGCTGTCACGAACATCATTTTCTGTTTCACCACTCAAAGTACTTTGTGATCTGATCTGAATGCTTGTTGATAACATTTTTGGGCTCTTCAAATTTTCAAAACGATTAGCTAGTGCATCTAAAGATTTCGTAGAGTTGCCGTTTTCAGCTATCTTTTTCTGTACTCCAGATTCGCTTTCTTTGTGGTGTTGATGATTGCTTTCTTCGTTACGTTCTTTACTGCTTTCATGATTCCGTTTTAGCCTCTTTGGAGAAGGTTCATCGTCAGAAGCCATTTCCACTGTTCCATCATCGATGCGTTTCCCCTTTTCCTCTTGAACCACAGCATTTCCTTCTAATACAACATTCTCGAGATCCTGAAGCACTGAAATACTTTGACATGTGCTGTTGTCATCACAGAATTCATACGACCTGTTCTCCGCTGAACTGTTAACCGATTGAGCTGGGGATGATCTTTCCGCATCACACAAAGAATCTGAAGTTCTTTCTCTCCCTCGTTTGTTTCTTTTGGTTCTCAGGCTTAAACATTTTGAAACTTTTTGATCTCCTGTACTTTCACCACCAAATAAACATGGAGTGGTCGGTTCGCTTTTATTGCCATGTGCTAGTGAGTCACTTGAAGTAAAAGAATCTTGAGTTTGGTCATCATCAACTTTTTCATGAGTGTTACTTTCTAAAGAAATCTTGTTATTAATTACACTCGTGCAGGACTGATCAATCATTTGCAAGTTTTCCATTTCGTTCTGACTGGAGAAAAGGTTTTCAGAATTCTTGTGTTTGAAGTTTTCCTTCATACTCTCTTCCTTTTCAATAGCACGACATGTGGTATCTTTGTTTACAACCTGGACTAGTTCTGACCCACATTTCTCCGCTCCAGTTTCACGATAGGGCAGCTTGCTCACTTCACCCAAACTCGCATCCGAAGTGTCCTCAGTAGACTGTTGCAAACTGGCTAGTGCTCGAGGACGACTTCCAACAGTATGTGGAATCATAGGATCAATAACAGTAGTTGTCGAATCCTCAAGAGATGGAACACTCGCAGGTACAATTTCCTCAACTGACCACTGGGACGATGAACTGCTGCTGCTCATACCTTTGGCAACAGCAAACGTAGCTTCCGAAACGCTTGTGTTGTTCTGAGAAGTTGCTTTCGTTTTCGACTTTCTTTGTACTGACGGCTTTTGCAAAGGAGATGAACAATCTTGATCCTCACCTTGACACAGACTTCTAGTCTTTTTTCGTTGTCTTTTTTTAACCCTTTCGCACAGATCTGAATTCTCAGTATGAGTTTCTACATTTGTAGGCTCTTCCGTTTTACCTTCTCTTGTGATTTGTTCATGGTTGTCTACATTAATTGTTTCTTTTACATTTAGGGTGACTTTTTCTCTACTGCTACCATTTGCTTCCATCTGTGGCAATTCTTCATTTGCCTTAGATATTGAACTGGAGTACAAACACACAGTGTTGTGAGGGCCTAATGGTTGTTCTAGCTGAATATCAATCTCTTCACACTGATCTTCAACTTCACCGAGGTAATTGCCCTTATCCTGACAAAATGCTGTTGTTGAAGCTATGTCATCTTCTGTAAGCACATTCATTGACTCATGACTTTCCTCTTGAGTTCTGCCAGTAGAAGCACCTATTTCCCAAGCTTTGCTTTTTGAAGCTTTTATTTCTTCACAAGAGACGGAGTTTTGATCTGCAGAAATCTCACAGGGTTTATCAAACGAAATGCCATTAAAAAGAGTTGTGGATGAAGGTTTTTTAACATCAGCAGAGTTATATGTATCATAATCAAGATCTTTTTGATCGATCTTTCCGTCATTTAAACCAGAAAGCGTTTCAATTTGATTTGGATCTTCAGCTTCAGTACTCAAGCCATCCTTCTCATCTATGTCTTTGCATGTTCGACGTGCATTTGTAGCTACATCTTCATTTATAAATGGATCTCCTTTTATGTTCGAAATATCACATTCTCCAGCACCAATCTTCGGTATATTCCCTAACATAGAGGGACTTCTTGTATTTCCTTCACTGCATCGCTCTTCGTTGGAACTTGTTACAGTTGTCTGAAAAGGTTTGTAGATGGTATCATTTATCGAAACCAGGGCATCTGATTTAGGCACAAGACAGGGGCTTTTTACTGACGAGTCTGCTTCAACAACAGTTGTTACACCAATTGATGCTTTATGTAACTGGGCATTTTCTGTTGCCTCCTTACTAGTTTTCCTGCAGTCAAAATGAAACTTACTTTAACTGACATCCAATTAAACAAGAGCGAGAAAAAATCAAACATCAACAAATTACTATTTCCCGTGGTTGTTAGTTTTAGTTAGCACACGTTCAAAGGAAAGTGATCCATTTACAGTATGTTTAGCGCCCTTTCTATATGGATCAGGATGTGTTCAAGGCACTTTACAATGATCGGTTTACTTCCAGTGGACCGGAAGCATTTAATGACACAATTTGAGGCTGCTTCCAAGCATTCCATTTTGACAACCCCAGAAGAGAAAAGCCTAGTGGAATTTAGCAGGAAAGAAGGTCACCCAAATATTTAACCCTCGACCAGGCTGTTGACCCCTATAAAATGTAAGGTCAAAAAAACAATGTAAACCACGTCATGTGACATAATAACTAATATGCGACAATAATTATTAACTAAACCTAACTTTAGAATATAAAGCAGACAAACTCACAAATAATTAGCTGTATGCCTTAAACCAGTCCAAGTTACAAGATTACTTAGCAAAAGCAACCAAAACAAAAATACATCAGTCGATTCACTTACATTTCTGGATTCTTGGACACTTTGTTTTGATTTGTTTTTTCACCAACAAAAGCAAGTACATCTTTCTCCTTACAGGTTTCTCTCGTTGAAATCTCGATTTTATGCATTTCTGAAAAAAGGTAACAACATTTAAATCTATCAATAAGGAAATTTAAAGGAGTGAGCTTAAGGTATAATGCAAATTGCACTATTGCATTGGTGTTTATGATCCTCTTTTCGCGAGATTGAAAGTATACTTGTTACCTTTTATTGTCCAAATGGGCAATTGTTCGTCCATTAATGCTATCGAGTGTTGGTACAATGCAAATAACGTTAATGAAAGTTCGTTCGCGCTAACGAAGTTCATGGAAGTGCTTCTGAACGTTTATTCGCCGTATTGTTTAAACTGCTGACGTCAATGAATGTATATTTTGCGTAAATGAACAGCAAAAGGAGTACACTCCTGGCTCAACGAAAATCAGAAAATAAACAAACTTTAAATCAAATTCCAATAATTTTTTGGTAACTGGTAAGAAAAACATGTTAGCATCAACACATTTTTTGTTCTTTTGTTCAAGTTAAATTATATTAGTATATGGCCATGAATACTATTCAAAAGTCTATCGCTTCTGATGATGAACAAGTAGCCCTAATAAAGTATACTTGTGAATTGAGAGAAAAACTAGCCAGTTGTAGCCATGAATGTGTAAAGGCTGAAACAAATTTGTACCTTGTGGGCCAACTGTTGTAAGAGGCAAGCTTTCCAAAGCCTTACAAAGTTCTTTATTGGCATTTCTGGGTGAAGAATCTTCATCTGGGGAAGGATCTCTGTTTGACAATCTCTTGTTACTTCTTGGTGGTTTGCGAAATTTTACCCCCTTTTTGTAGGTTTGTCTTACACTGAGTGATGAACTGCCACAATCATGGTGTTCATAGTATCCAAAATATGTAAAAAAAAACAAAAACAGAAAAATTTATAAAAGGAAAATGACACGATCAATGACATGTTCAAACTTCAGGAAGAACCCAAAGTAGGCCATCATTGCATCTTATTAGATCTAATAGTACCATACCTTATATTTGTGTTGGTTTTCAACACTTCATTTGCATGTGGCCCAACACTATTCACTGGTAAGGAACCTGGGAATAAATATGAAAGAGTAATAAGGTAAAAGAAAATCGAAGTCTAAAAACAAAGTAGCTATACAACAGTTTGTTTCGATAAAAATGTTAGCAGTGGGGGTTGAAAACACAAACCTTCATCTTCAATATAGATGCTATTTGATACATTAGACCTGCAAAACCAAAAGATAAATTAGGGTTTGTACAGATAACTATGTATAGCATGTCTGGGCTAAAATTAATGGTGAGTGCAGGTAACTTCATTATATCAGGAGGATTTTTAACAGGTTATTACAAAATCTCAGCTTAGTTTGTATCAATTTTTCAGCTGGAGATATACTCAGATCACAACTGGCACACAACAATGCCAGAATTACCTGAGACTTTATTGACAAGTGCTGCAATTTTCATTGTCCCTTGATAGAAGATCAAGAAAGAGACGCATGCTTAATGAGGTAAGCACTTTGTAATAAATATATATATTTTGTGTTTTCTGTGTTAGTATGACAAATGCTACTCTGTTATAAAACAATCATATTTTTGCTGACTCAATACATTTTCCCCAAGGGCTTGTAGGGTTTTCCCCTGACAAAAAACTTTACTTGTTTGGAAATAAGAACAAATAAGGATTTTAATATTCAATAGCACAGTTTTAAAGCACAGTCCTGCCACTTCTCTTTTAATGCCCTTGCACCCAGAACAGTTAAGTATTCTCAAAGGCCTAAGACCAATTTGTTGTTTTGAAGGGGTTATTTCAATGTGAGCTGCAAATTCAATGATTATTTAGGGTTACGCAAACAGTTAAACTGGAAATTTGTTTCGACAAAAGAAACATAAATGACATCAAATGATCATTATTTAACAAGACTTACCGGGTTGATATGTTGGCATTGTTTTTGTTTCTAACCTAAGGAACAAACCATTAACACAATTTCAATGCAGGAAACAACACAAACAACACCAATAATAATAATAATAATAATAATAATAATAATAATAATAAGAACATTAAAAACTAATGTTTCTCATGGTACAGATAATAATTCATAAAACACACTATGCACAGTGCATGGCCCTGACTAAAGGCTAAATTTAGAAAAAAGATTGGTCTGCCACAAGTATTAGTAACATAAATTGTACAGTAAAACTTTTCCAAAATTAAATTGTTCAACAACATTAGGGTCGTAAGACGCGCCTTGCAATAGTCACACCTTATTTCTCTCGTGTAAACAACCCTTATATCCTATATTAAAACGTTTTATAACAGTTATTTTTATTTGTTTACTAGTTACACAGTTTACCATTCTTTTTCTTGACTTTTCAGCTCTCCTCAAGTTTCCTCTGGTTGTTCTTTGTGGAGGAACATCCAAGCTTTTCTGTAAGAAGTAATGGAGTTTTGGGACTTTCATATTGATGGCGCTTTAAAGTTCCTGTTTTGCTGCTGCTCTCTCATCGCATCAATGTTAATATAAACTTTAAAACCTTAGATAGTTTAGGAGGAGGGGGGTTACCAAAAACACATGCACTACCTACTGGACTGTCTCCTTGGGGGTACTCAAACTACAGGTCACAGGGTCTGCCGGCATTCCATATTGCAAACCCAAAAATACACACAAGTCTGAAATTTTAGATTACAAATGTACATTAGATTTTCATTTTAACATTTATTTAGCAGTTTTTTTCAGGAAATCACACAGTGCTGAAAAAAAGTTTGAACGAATATTATTCTGAGCCATTGATCACAACAAAAGTTCTCTAAGAGGCATGACCAAAAAAATATATTTTATTTTTTTGAGTAGTGAAAAAATATGAGTGATCTCTTGGCTTGAAAACCCCCTGGGGCACCTATAGTCAAGTATGCCCTGAACAGCTAAAACACAGACTGGGTTTGGTTATTAGAAAACTCAGCTATCTGTTCCACTGGACAATGGACCTGACCTTATATTGGTTTTTTGGAGAATGACATTTCCTGCAATATGAATGAATCATGTAATCTGTATTTCCCTTGTTATCATAAGTCAGCTCACTTAGTCATATGGTATTAGGAAAAGGGGGTTTGTTCAAGAATGACTGCACCTAGTTTAGATCAATATTGCATTGATTGGTACTTTTGGCATAACGAAACAGGAACAAAAAAACAAACTTGTGTTCTACCATTGAAGTAACTTAATTATTCCCAACAAGTGTTCAAATGGCTAAGAATTTTTAAAAGATGAGACAAAATAGTTTTTAATTAAGCCTGATAATCAGATACTAGATAAAAAAACTTATGCCCTATATACATGAGCTCCAACATGGTTTAGTGGAGAAGGAAGGAACTCATTGCCTTAAAAATACCTGATTTTCTGTGCCACACAAGCTAGCCTGATGGGCTTCCAAGCACTTTGTATCGTTCACAGAGCTACGGCTGTCAGGAAGACGTGCAGGGGGTGATCCTGGAAATTTGTCAAGCAAAGAGATTTAATTGGCACACAACTCATAATGTTCAATACTTTAAACAGATACTAAAATTATAGATATTTGGTTTACAACCTATATATGCATAACACAAGTACAGTGTATTGTTGATGACAACAAATGTTAACGATCAGAATGTAAGGAAACAAGATGAAACAAAACACTGTTGATAAGATTACGGCTAACTCTACACACAATAATACAACTGCAACCATTCCAAGTGCTTGAATGCTTCTTAGGAATCTGTCTAAGGCATCCTCTTCAGTAAGGGTTGCTTTGTCTTGGGTTGCTTTGTCTTGGCTTCTCAATTTCAATGGGTATCAACCTTTCTCCTTTCTAAACAGAAACCTGACATCTTTGTCTTGAGTATCTATTCACACAAAACTCCACAACAGTCTATAACTACTTGACTAAGCCTTACCTGCGGAATCAACATCTTGCCTGATTGCATCATGAAGTTGTCGGACTGCACTGACAATTTCCCCAAGTCGAGGGTTTGGTGTTAAACTTCTGAAAAAGAACATACAAAAATTTATAAATATTAACATTATAAGTTGTAAACTTTGTTGGCTACTCAGAGCTTGAACTTGCTGTGGACCTATAAGTGGCTAACACTACCTAAAAATGAAAGCTTGCTACACTAAATTATTCGAAATTGTAGCCAGTCAGCAACTACAACATTGTGTGGAACCTTTGCAACTGATAACTTAAGAGTTATTGCTTAAGATGATAATTAACAGCATGATAAACACATGAGCTTACATGCTTTCTCAGGCAAATCCCAAAACAAATGCAATTATTCTTGCATACACAGCTACAGATGTGGGTGTAGTATAGATTTCAGAGCCATGATGAAAGTACACTGTCATATATATAATTATGGCTGCCTAAAACTGGTGTCCAGGCTACCAGATTTTTGCTTCTGGTAGTCAACTGGCTACTTTAAAAAAAAAGCAAGCAGTACTCCATTGGTCTAATCATCATTCTAGGGGAGAATCAAAGCAGGGCTCAAAGTTTACTTTTGGTTTTGGGTGCATGTGTAATACTGGTACTAAATTTCTAGATGCACTGCCGAAATTGTAGGCACACAGTTAAAAATTTTAGTAGTCAGCATAGCTTAGGATTTTGAGTGTGAAAGTAATCAAAGAAGTTTCAGACATTTTTTCATTCTAATCTTGTGTTTGTTTCTTTCAGACTCTCACTAAGTAGTAATAGTAATAGTAGTTTTAAACTGTGGTGAGTTTTTTGTTTGGGACCTTGTGTTAAAACCGCATTTTTTCACTAGCTCCATGTACTTCAATTGCACTGAACTTCAGCTTTTTCCATGCATGAGTACAATCATTCATGATTTTTCAGGCGCACAATCAAGGTATCATTAGTCGCATGTGCATGTGCAGTTGGTCATAAACTTGAAGCCCTGCAAAGGATAATCTAACAACAGCAGCTGGACACCAAGCTCATCTGTCCTCTTGCTTTTACCCTTATAAAATGCTTGCTAAAAAGAATACTGCAATTTTTAGTATACTGTACATAGTTACTGGCTTCACCTGAATTATAGAAACTTTGTACTATGCTATTGTTGGTCTGTGTTCAACAAAAAAACATCCCTTTCACACACTGGTTTGTATTAAATGCTATAAAAAAAGATTTGTAGTTTTATGGAAGTTATGCTAAAGAAAGTCCAAGTTCAATGATAGATTATCCATAAACACTGTGATCTGTCAGTTCTTGCTGGTCCAGATGTGCTATAGGTTGTACCTTGACTCTGTTTAATGTGCGCACATATAATAAAATAATGCACTAAATATAGAAGTTTACCTCTTGTTAATGAAGTTAGTAAAGGCTAAATAATGAATTTTATTATATAGATGCTGATGAAATACCAGGATTTTTCCTTTTACTAAAATATCATATCAATGAAGATACTATTTTTATCTTTCGTGTGCGAAGATATTTGTGGTAACCAACATGATTAGCCAATTACAAGAAAAACTTCCACTCAGGCACGCAACCTGGTCTTTTAAAAAAGTTGCATTATATGTAGGAACTTCATCAGTAGCTACAAAATAAACAGAATGTTACATGGCACTTGGGGATACAAATTTTGTCTTCTCAAGCTGAAATTATATCTTTCTCATTTGCTTCGCTCACTCTTGAGAGTCTCATTCAGCAGGAGAAGATAAAATTTGTATCCCCAAGCGGCCATGCAAAATCCTCTATAAACTGAATCAGTGCTAGGCACAAATAAATGAATATTTCAAGTTATTGACTGGTCAAAGGCACTTAACATTACCTTCTTGAAACTGGAGTTTTGCACAATGGACAGAGACAAGTGTTTTTGGTTTTTTTACTACCTTTCTCGATCACTTGCTGGATACAATTCCTAGAAAATACAAAGAGTAATAGTTCTGTTTAACAGTTGAATATATTAACTATATTTAAAAGTATTCTTTGAATAAAATAAGATAAAATTTATGTTAACATTAACTACCATACTGCAATTATACAACATGCAAAGGAACTTGATTTAACAACCAAAACTTGATCACCATAGTCACCATGGGGTAGCGAAGAAAGGCATTAAAGAGGCACATTGGAAGGAAATTTTAAAAGCTTTAAGGTAAATGCCAAAATGGGAACAGTGAGACCCTGTTGAGGCTCCAAGATTGTTTTGGTGTCCGAGATGGGTATACGGCCATAGTTGTTTTGTTTTGAATAAAATAAAAGTTATATAAACGCTATCATCCTAATACAACATTGTTTCCCAACTAAATTAAAAAAGCTTGATTTTATAATGTTACTTGATTGTTTTCTAAAGAATTCTGAGCAACTTACCCACAGAACTGGTGGTTACAACGGGTAGAATGAGGATCGCACAATAACTCCAAGCTAAAATAATCGAAAACAGAGAAAGCATGGGTTGCAAAAGTTATTATCGCAGTGTTAAAACGTTATTTTACCCTACAACTACCGTAGGCAGACCAAAACGAACTTCACATACCATACAGAACACTCCAAACATTTCTGCATCTGCTGCAAAGCGTCCAAGACCGTTTTGACTTCGGCAGCCATGTTAACAATGTCCAAACATAAATTTCTAAATCTCGTTGGTTTTGATTGGCGATTCGAAAGGTATACAATGAAAAGTTAGTTCAATATTTCTAAAAATACGCGTTTTGGTCAAACATTTCAAGTCCGCCATATTGTTTGGGCCGCGTTCAATCTTCCCGCCTCCTCCCAGCATGCTCTGACGTTGTAAATTCAATACGTGCCAGGCCTCCAAAACAAAGCGCCGTGCATGATTGAAATCATTGATAAGGGCGTTTTTACTTTTGAAAATGAACTTCCATACTTGAGTTTGATACTATTTTGGTACCCGTTTCTCATTCAAAGTGGGAAATTATATCAACTGCTTGCACTTTGTTTGAAGCCAACATTAAATGTGGTATAAATAACATAAAGTAGTCGCAATCTACTGTGGTCCTCGGTAGTATAGTGGTTAGTATCCCCGCCTGTCACGCGGGAGACCGGGGTTCAATTCCCCGCCGGGGAGAGGACATACACTTTTTATTTTCTTTTTTTTTACCTCGTTGTTTTGCCTTTTTTCTCTTACTGATTTCGAAATCGATTGATTTGACAGGGTTTTCAGTACTTTTAATTTCTAAAAAGTTTTTGTTTCCCAGGAAATAGCGGATCACGGCTCAAGCACCGTATACAAGTAGAGTAGTAGTACAACAAAGTTTTGTTTGGGTTATTTTAGCACATACATACTGTAGTTTATGTAGTCAATAATGTTCAAGTAGTTTTGGCCAAACCGTCCTCAAACCAAAGCTGTACTAGTCCCTTGCCGGGAGGGACGGTTTGCTGAATTTACACAAATTTCTTCTAATTCAAATATCTTTTTCAACTTCCTCACTATCCAACAAAAGTTTGGGTTTACTCCCGCCTTAAGGCAATGTTGCACCGACGAACATTAGCTGAGAAAAATAAAACTCATCATCTTGTGCAGTATTCAAAACAAAAGTTCATCGCGTTTCCGCAGCCTCTTGATGTTCTTAGAACGTTTTTAAATTTTTGGCGTTTTTCAGCCTCGTGTTCTTACAAAAAACTTAACCAGTAAAGGCGTTCACTGGGCTTCCTGTTTGTTAATACTTTACTTTCGGATACATCATTTAGTTTCTCATTTGTTTGCTTAGATACAATTGCAGACTTTGGCTGGGCTTACCACAGGCAGCCCAGTAAAAAAAGTAATAAAAACAGCAGTGTCGCACATACTGACGTCATTGTTTGCATTCTGCTTTATTGGCATACAACTTAAGTCGTAGAAAGATAAACAACTGACTTTAAAATTTAAGAATGCTTATCAAAATTAATGAGTGACTGAACTTTCGGTTCTATAAGTTTAGTTTCAAAGAAGAAAGAACGATATGTGAAATTTCCAATTTTTAAAACCATATCTCGGAAAGATTACTCAGTATATCAATCTCATACTTAGAGAGAATGATCGTTCTGCAGAAACATTTAATTATTCAAAATTTTTGTTTCTGTAGCTGAATTAGAAAAGTGCATATGCTAATGGAGCAAAAATTGTAAACAAAAACTAGCCTATAAAGACAGCGAGTAAAATGGCACTGAGGCCTCACCGGTCGTCCATAAGGACTACAGCCTGTACTGGGCACTAGCAAGAACAGTCCTGCGTCTGGATAACGTTTTCAGATGTAAAAAATAGGTCCGCACTGCGTGATGTAGCTACTGTGTTCATGCTTCACTATGTGCCAGAGTTCAAATAAATCTCTATCGAAAGTGACAGATGCAAATTTATTGTTTTAGTGTCACAGAAGCAAGAACACGAGGAGAAATCCGACGTTGCGAAACGTTCCTCTGTCGATATTT
>JAOBAT010075200.1:31581-44226 GCA_026413305.1 Hydrozoanthus tunicans | reverse complement strand
TTGTGTCCAAATTAATGGAATCGATTCTAGTCAGCGAATTCATGAATCGTTAGGCAAAATTGAGCCATTAGTGAGAATTTTCAGTACAAACAAAAAAGTTGTGAAACTGCGCATAAGAGGTGCGCAATGCAAAACAGAGGAATGACCTTAAAGACAGATATTTTTGAAATTCATCTATTCTGGTTTAAGCGCCATGGTTAAAGAAGAACCAAGGATCTATCATACGCTTCAGCATCGTATTAAAGTTAAATTTTTATTTTTCTACAAGAGTTGTCTTCGCGCATACAATAAATAGTACAAATCCTGAGTTTAAAGGTAAACGACGATTTAAATAAAATTCAAAAATAAATTTTTTGTAAATTTTTAAACCTAGAAACGAAAACACTATAAAAAAGCGTAGATATCAAAAACCTTTTGCCGGACATTCATAACTTCACAGTTTCTAGGGAACGTGTGTTCCCATTCTCTGGCGAAAAGTGTCACTCTAAAACAATTCCACAATTCTCGATGCCTAAACTTATCCAATTTCAAGCAATGCTGTGCTGTGTATTTTAACTACAACTGTTGAATTCAAAATTAATAGAGCTTCCGCCTTATGTAACACCCATCGTTGCATTTGTACTGTTTTTCTTTCCGAACCAGGGGTTTCCTATGAGAGTGCTAGCTGCACTGTTGTCCTTACACGATAACGGACCTTAAAGTGCCTATTACTACTGAAGCGAAAAACGTTATCATTTAAGTGGATAGACCTTGCCAAATGAGGAATAGCGGTGAAAAAATTGTGTCAAAATCTTGTATGATTCTCGAGATGTTTTCAACTGATGACGTCATTTTGTTTTCATATAAATTTGCCTTTTTAAAGAGTCTGCAGCCCCAACCCATAATTTTTGGTGAATTTGAGCCAAACTTGGACTACAGATCTTACGTACCTTGAGAAACATCACCAGCTTAGGTTTGGCTTAGATTCATCCAAAGATTATGGATTGGTTGCAGATTTTAAGAAAAACGCAAACTTGCAATTGCTTTAAACTCAGCGGTCAAAGTGACGTCATCAGTTGAAAACATTAAAATGTTAATATCTCGAGGACCATAATATATTTTGTTGCAATGTTTTTCACCACTATTCTTCATTTATCAAGGTCTATCCACTGAGGTTATATAGTTTTTCATTTTATAGACACTCGGTTAAGCAACAAGGATGGCAACACACTTGACGACTTCAGAGAACAATAGTGAATGCAATAGCTGTATGTTGGAATGTACCGTGCGGGTCACCTGTACGCTGTCGTCTTAAAAATTACATTTTGAATAGCTTAGCTTTTGAGTTCTTTCGACCACGAATACTACCTAAATAAAAAAAGTTTCGGTCTTTATTTATCCTTAAAAAGGAAACCCTCTTCTTCTTTGGTTACTCGAAAAAAAAGAAGAAAACAAACGAACCATGCGTGACAAAAAGTACAAACCAGAAACGCTTTTTCCTAAGCATTTTTCGACGGCGTTGCACGCGTTTCCTCGTTGCTTAAGGTCTCTCGTATGAACTCTCATTATTTTTTTGCTATATTGTTTCTTCGCACTATAACTCATGAAGGCAACACACACTAGATAAAATTTTGGAACAAGGCGCCTACAAGAATTTTACTCGCCCCTTTTCGATTCATACTTACTCCTTATATCGAACAAAAAGATAATTTTGAAGTCTTGAAGGAAAAAGTCCGGTCATTCTGATTTTTACTTAAAGACCATTCGATGAGTTAGTTTAAGTAAACTTGACCCGAGTTCTTGGATCAGTTGAATAGTTTCCAGTCTGCTTTGCGCAACCTCTGAATTGGTAGTCTGATCGTTGGCGTATTACTCGGGTAAATATTGTTAAACTGACTGATGACTGCGTGTTTGCTGAAGAACTGATCTTTCATCTGAAAAATAAAACATATTTATCGTGTTAAAGAGTACTTCTTTTTACGACATGCCGAGACTATAAACGCGAGTGAGCATTTAACACGCTTTATGACCTCGCAATTCAAGCGAGCTCGAGGTATCAAGATTCTTATACTGCGATTAAATATTTTATACTTAAGCAACTAAACGCGTTTCCCGTTTCAAACACGAGCAGACAGCGCATTCGACTCGTAGTCCCAGGGTTGCGAGTTGGAGCCCCGGTCAGAGCACTGTATTGTGTCCTTGAACAAGACATTTTAACTGACTGTGACTCAACTCGGTGTAAATGAGTACCAGTTCGGCTGGATAATACGATGGATTAGTGTCCTGTCCAGGGGGAGTCAAAGACTCTCATCTGCTTAACACTACAGAAACCGGAGATAAGCGCCGGCCAAAAAGGCTTCTTGGCTCGAGTATAGATTTAATTCCAGAGTTTCTAGTTAACATGTTTCTCATTAAGCAGAACAAAAAATTAAAAGGGTCACACAGCAGGCAAGCATGCAAAGGCTTTGACTAATATAAATCATTGACAATTTAAGCTCAAACCTTTTTCTTGTTTCTTAATTCTTGACGATACAAGCATGTAGTTTATAAAACATAACTTAAGACCAAACTAATTTTCATCGTATTGATGCAGAGAAGCCTCAGTCCGGTGCTCAGCGAGTTATTTCCTAATTTGGGAACGTTTTGCGCATAAACGTAGGTGGCATATAGCGGCCGAGCGGTTAGCGTGTTGACTCGATATCCCTTGGTTGCGAGTTCAAGCCCCGGTCAGACCACTGTGTTGTGTCCTTGAGCAAGACACTTAACACGAATCAGCTGTAAAAATGTGTACCAGCTTCTGTTGAGGAATAACCAACTTTCGATCAGTGTCCTGTCTAAGGGGGGCACTATTCTGCATTCGCTTAGCTTAACACTACGGAAACCGGAGATATAAGCGCCGGCATAATGAGCCACTAGCTCCTAAAGGGGTTTGTCTTAATCATTTTTTAGCTTGCGCATAAACCAGACCAAGACTGCCTTGTGCGCTTGTAAACTCTGCTACACCAAGCCTTTTCATCTACTAAGACTGCAGTGTAGCAAGCGAGCTACGCCAACTGTCTTACCGGTAGGCTCTCCACGTGCGCGTCATGTGACGTCATCATAGGCCTTCGTGTGTTGATTTGTGGAGTAACCACCTCCCAACGTCCAAAGCTTCCCATTGCTTTGGTTAAAACGACCGGAGGAGGGGCAGTAGGGGTGACAGAGGATACGGAGGGTTTTACAGCAGGCCGAGGGTCAGGCTGGGGGAACATTGCTTGACGTGAGACGTGTGAACTGAGCGGGCTCTCCTGTGGGAACGGCAACCGGATGTGCTCTTTACTGGAAAAACGGACAAATTGAAAGACGCATTAAATTTATAATAACTTGCAGTGTGGCACCGAGACAATGAAAAACAACAGTCCAACTGAATGCCGTAGTTGAGACAGAATTTATTTTGTTGTTTCCAACTTATTGGTGAAGAATTAGTGATCATGAAAAAAATCATAGACGATGGTCGGTTAGGTCGCTTACGTTACATGTGTTTTTTTTGAAAAGCCGGTTTTTTCACATTTCACAACAAAAAAACTAGAATTCTTCCTTTTCCCCTTCTCCCTCCCTCCCCTGCTCTGCTCTATCCCTTCTTCCCAGTACGTCCGCCCTACCCCTCCTTCCCAGTACCTCCGCCTTTTCCTTCCTTCCCTACCCTTCCCCCTTCCCCTCCCCCTAACTCGCCCTATCATTCCCCCCCTACTGCAATCCTACCCATCTAGACAGGGAACGTGCTGTGAAAGTAGAGCGGGGTACTTTGCGGCAAGTTACTATAAATATTAAGAAACAGTTATCGTTGGAAACTATCGTAACTTAGAACTCACTGTATCTGAGCAGTTGTTGGTCTTGGGAGCCTGTAAACAACAATACAAAACAAAAAGAGAACTGTTACTCTTGAAAATTAGTACTGGGTTAGTAAAGGTTCAGCAACATGATTAAGCATGAGAAAGGAGAGTTCAAATAAACAAGGGAACAGACATGTGCAGTGTCATTCTTGCGTTTATGTGTTTTAACCTCGTTCCCAGGGCACCTCTCATCCTCCCTTGAGGTCGGTTGTTTCTCAACCTAGTTCCAAATGTCTTCTCTGGAAGAAGGAGAGGGCAACCCGAAAACGAGGGTTATCGTTTTTGCGCCCCCTTTTTTGGCGCCAAACAAGGCCTGAAATTGCGAGCACAGGTTGAATTAATTCACGTGTTTCGCGCCAAAACTGTTCGAAGACGCTGGCGAAATGAGAATGTTTTACAAACTCATCAAAACTTGCTGTTCCATTCTAAGTCGTATAAGGTGAGTACAACATTAAAGTACAAATAGAAATTCTAAAAAAATATGTACACTTATTATTTCGGACATTAGAACTTAAAACTTGCGCATAAAAATTAAATATTGAATCAAGTAACCAGGCAAAACGAACAATCAAACTCGTCATAGCAAAGTTATCTGATTTTTTTACCAAAACCTAGTCCATTATTTTCTTGACACAAAGAATAATCTTAAATATTTTGGAGAAATATGCAGAGCTAAAATGAAGTCAAAGAGAAGCAACTACACGTGCGTACGTTCTATGTCATTTTAAAATTGTTTCCGAGCTTGGCTGAGTCAGTAAGAACGTAACTGCGACTATACCAAGCGTGAGGCCCCGGGTTAAATCCCCGGTCGTGTCGAAGGTTGCACATTTGTGCGGCCATCATTCGCCACACCGTCCGTGGACAAGGACGTTAAAAGGGAAACTGAACCCTAAAATTAACTTTTGTTAAACAAAATCTTTAACTGAGTGTGAAAACGATATGAAAAATAATCCTCATATCGCACTGACATTCCGAGAACTTCGAGTTTAAAACACGTTACTGGCCGCTTTGTACCGGTGACTTAGAATTAGGGGTTATGCGGAGAGAGAGTGAGGCTTTGACATAAGATATAGCCTTTATGGGTAAAAATTGGCTCGGACTGAAAAAATTCCTCATTGGAGTGAGATGTTGCACACAACGTAAGTTGTAACTTTTACTCTTGACTGTGTAAGCGAGCTTATGACAACCAAAAAAGTTCAAGCGCTCGCTCGTTCCCTTAACCTACGTCACAAGTTACCTTCGTTTACCGCTGACAAGTCGACAAGCGCCAACGCTCAATGACCCCAAAGGACCCGAAACACGCACATACAAACTAGATTTTCTCGGAAAACTAGCGCGACACAAGAAAAAAACTTTTGGATATGTCCTCAACTTCTTGAAGAATTTCATTTAAAAATGTTGATTTTAGAGTTCAGTTCCCCTTTAAGCCGTTGGTCCCAGCCATTAATCTTCAATAAAGAAGAAGATAGTAATACTTTACTTATAACTAAATCTGGTAATACTTTACTTACAACTAAATATGGTAATACTTTACTTACAACTAAATACGGTACTACTTTACTTACAGTTCATCATTCCAGCGCACACTGCTCCTTTTTAATGCTGTAAGTTGATAATACTGCTGCGTCGGGTTCCCACTGTGGCCAGTAATGTAAAAAACGTGAGTCCGTTGAGTAGTTGTACGATTTGTCTTATACCGTACTAATTCGATTAAACGCCGCGGCGTCTATTAAGTGTTCAAGACTTGAGTGCAGCTTTTAATCGAGGGCGCCATTTTTTATAATTTCTGCTCTCAAGAGCGACGTTTGATCAAAGGCGGCAATTAATCGAATAAATAGAGACTTTGAGCAACGAGGAAGCAAGGCCAACGACGATGGCAGAGAACAATACAACACTTACTTTATTTCAATTGAGGTAGATAGTGAATAATTATTCATCGAAGTGGATGTGAATAGTGGCAGAATATCTACTGATCGCTAAAGGCTTGACGTAAATATTCATTAAGCCACTATCCAACGAAATTGGAATGGAATCAGTGTTTTAGTATATACTAGCGAGGCACCTGTTCCTTTCAAGAAAACGAAAGATTTTTACTACTTTAATCACTGACGTGGCGAGACTCACGCGTGAGCAGTGTAACATACAACAAACGTGTTTTGACACTTTATTAACTACAAAATGTCGTAAATGGCGTAAAACAGTGAATTTCTTTAGGCTGTTTTAAATATCCTGTGTTTTCAGAGCAAACTTTTTCAGTATCGTGACCTAAAACGGACGCGAAGCGACAAGTTCCGTCCACCATTTTGTTTCGGTCTCATCATCTACAATTTCGGAGGTAAATATTGTCTCACATCTACTATTTCTAAACCAATCAAATCGCGCGTAGCCGAGCTGGTATATGCTAAAAAGGTGAGTACAATAGCTGCACCTTGAAATACACCATGCTGGTCACCTGCCCGCCGTTGTCGACTTCCAAATTACAACGTGAAAGTGTCGATTTTGGAGTTCTTAAGATTACGGGAACGACCAACAGAAATTTTCTAAACTTTATTTTATCTTTACAGAGGAATCTTTTTCTGTTCACAGAGCGTTTAGTACTAGGAATAAAGAGGGGGGAAAAAGGGCCAGACATAGTCTAAAAGGGCCAGCCGTAGATGAGCTTTTTGCAAATCGTCGCTACTGTCCCAATCAAAGCATTGAACAACCTTTTACGCCGGCAAAAGAGTTTCAAATATCTAGCTGGTAGCCAGAAACGGAATAAACATGGTGCACACAGTTCGTCACAAGTGTTGACCTAGGCTTTATTGAAACCTCCGCACCCGTTAAATTTGAAAAACGACTACAAAAATTTTTTTTTGAAAACTTGAAAATAAAAATATAGAGAGTTTAATGAATTGCACTGTTTTAAATTGATTGAAAAAATAACATAAGAAACGAAAATTAAATAAAAATCACATTGATATTTGCGTCTATGACATACATGAGAGAAGACTGTTCTTAGGAAAATCAACAAGATGGATCCGTACAGAGATACCGTGGATGTGGATTGGCGCCTGAGCCAAAATGTTTATGCGTTCTTTGTAGAAGTATAGGTGGTTCACATTTGGGACGGTGTTCTGTCGGTAACCACACGGCTGCATCCCCTCCATAACTTTTGGCCCGTCCCCAAGGGCATTTGTGGTACTGGTCCGAATGGTGTAACCTCCCTAGGTAGCTGAAAGAAACGAACAAACCGTTTTACCCTAAAATGAACAATACCGGGCCGGTGAAAGCTCAAGAAAAACGGAGCGGCCGTCTCGGTGTATAGACTTTGTTATCATCGTTTTTTTGTTAAATAATATATTAAAAGGGGTGATCCCGGCTGCCTCTGCCGCCCCACCGCGACCAGCCCTGCTGTTAATGCAATCTGAGAACCAAACACGTGATTAACTAAGTGCGTTCGGTGGCTAAGTGATCGGCCGGTATTTTAGGGTCGCGAGCCCCAGTAAGACCACTGTGTTGTGTACTTGAGCAAGACTTTTGTTCCAGTGAACTTAGTTGTATAAATGAGTACCAGTTCTGCCGGGGGCTAACCTGCGATGGATTAGGGTTCTGTTCAGGAGTCAGACTCTCGAATCCGCTTAACACCACATAAATCGTAGATAAGCGCTCGAGAGAGGATTTAACTTTACCTCATTTTCACTGCACTTCCCGAACGAAACACGTGATTAAGTGCAAAAACAAACAGGTTTTCTTCGTCTGTGCCACTCGATCTTTTTACTATGATGGTGTCTTTTAATTTGTGCTAGCTACAAGAAACATTTGCGTTCTGAAACGGACAGGCAGAAAGGTTTAGGAGGCGTAACGCTTTCAGTGCACGTCAGTTATTAACATCCATCTTCACCTCATGCACACAACACGTACAAAACAAGACATTTAGTACTGAGATGACAATTGATCAACTACGAAACGAATTACTGAAGGTTTTAAAAGTGTAAATTCTCCCAGAATGATGTTAAATGAAAAGTATGGAGTCTTACCAAGCGTTAAAAAACAAAATTTACAGGGCTTCAGCTCTAGATGTTTTATACTTTTAAACGTCGCCAGAAAATCATTTTGAGTTGATAACAGTTACACATAAATCAAATACTTTTGAACCAGAAAGATAATTTTAAAATTTTTTGATTAAAAATACATAAACTGGTATTAAGTCTAGAGGCGCTTACTTCTCCGCTTTCCGCAGTGTTAAGCGGATGAGAGTCTTGACTCCTCTTGGACAGGACACTTAGCTATCGCAGGTTAGCTCCCAGCAGAAATAGCACCCATTTGTACAGCTTAATTGTTGTCTTGTTCAAGGACAAACACAGCTGATGTTTCAACTTTTCAGTTACAGGGTCAGGTATGCAAACCAATCGCCTTCGTCACTGTCCCATATTGATTAAAAGAATTTTTATGCATAACTAACATTTGCGCGCGTAGCAATAAGATTGCGACGTCTGTCTTCGCGCACACGATAGGAAAACAGCTGGCCGGCCGGCTGCTTGTCTCGCGAGGCAGAGAGCTCGGCCAGTTCTACTCGTATGTTTTGTAAGAATTTTGCCTCGTCAGGCAACGATGCGAATATCAGACACGATAGATAGCTGGCTCATAGCCTCACGAGGCGAAATTCTTACAAAATATTTACCGCACACGAGAGGAGCTGGCTGAATTCTCCTGCCTCGCGAAGTACGAGTTCTGCTATTTTCTCTCGTGTGCGCCGAGCTAAACTGGAAACACACGAATTGTGGTGTTTTGTTGCTCAACTCTAAGATATCTTTTGACTTAAATAGTGTTAACTTTATTAATGTTACTATTTCGTGCCTAAATTGGTCGTAATTTGAGATTTGTTTGGCTCAACAAGGTCATTATAATATTACTAAGAGTTTCTTTTCATTAAAACACACTATGAGTATTTCCCGCTTCATTTGCTGAATGAACACAAAAATTGAACCAAGTTATTCCATACTTACTGTGAGGGGAATGTAGTAATGCGAGAAGTTTGCGAAGGGTTATGGACAAGTGAGGACTGAAATGTCCTCGACAGACCATCGTGTCCATGCATTTCCTTGTAGAGGTCCCGCTGAAGTTGTGTCAAATGCTGCGCACATCCAGCCATGATTCGACGGCCTTCCCTTTTTTAACACATGGCTTCGCTCAGTGAATGACTGATTAGTTTCAAATTGCAGCCTATACCGTCTTGAGGAACTTCAGCGAGATTTCAGCAGACCAAACAATCTTTGCCAAGGTTACCTCTTGTGCGAAATTTATTCTTGTTCGGGATTGAGTTTCACAAAGGATTTTTGACGGTGCCTTTCTTTTCAATTTCGACCAATGACGTCAAAGGTTAGTGCAAATACGCTCCATTGTGATTCTTCAAAGACTCGAATGAGGAATGAAGTTTGCCGTTAAACAAAATACGCTCAGTTTCTCACGGATTTTGCTACTCAACTCGGAAGCCTGAAACCCCGGGCCTGAAACGGTTAAAAAAGAATCAGAAATCTTTCCGTTCACTTTCGATCGGCATTAACCTTTATACTTCCACTGCTAGGATAATGAAAAACAATGAAAACAAAAGAGAAAACTATTATCAAATGGGAGTTTGAAACTTGCATATAAAGTTGAAGAAATTGTTGATTCACAAGTTGAAAGCTCAGAAAAAATTCTGAGTCGGTAATCGATTCCTGTCAGTGACTCAGAATTTGTTCTGATTTTTCAACTTGTGAATCAACAATTTCTTCAACTTTATATGCAAGTTTCAAATTACCATTTGATAATAGTTTTCTCAAAAGAGAAAACTTGTAACCAAAGAAAAACAGAAAAACCTAATTAGACTTACGATAGATTGCAATGTTTTTATTTTGGCCTAAAATATCAATAACGCCATGGAGGAGCCGGCCTGCTTTCGGAGTTGTAGCTTTTATCAAACGACCGTAAATTCTCAATATTTTTAGCGACAGCTATTTTAAAAAAAGGCATAACGTTAAGAGAATTTATAACTTAACCAGTTTTCAATTTATAAAGGAATAAAATGAACACATAGCGTACTCGCAAAATTCACAGAGTTCGTCTGAGCACTTGGCATTGTTTTTCTCCCATCAAAGATACCAAAAGGTTTCTTCGGGTTTGCGGTACTTGGTGTCAAGGAGTCAAAACAGTCATTTGTGGCAATGTTATCTTCAACTTCGTTACCGCAGCGCTTGTTAAGTTGGTCTGCCTACGGGTGCGGCGCATATTCGACGATTTACGGTAAGGGTTGGCGTTATTCAGAGGAAACCGCTTTTTATCGAAAAACCCTAAAAGCATTACATATCCGTTACTTGGGGAGAGCTTATTTCTTTGAAGGGCATACAGGTTTTAGGTGGGGGAGGGAGATGGGGGCTTATTGTCACGGTTGTATGGTAACCAACTTAATTGACTTTGGTGGTAACAGCAATGGTAATGCTAAATGACCTAATAAGGAAACTTAATGGTTACAAGAATGTACAAAATATTTACTAAGATTCTACAACGTTTGTTTTTTATTCAGTTCTTTCTTGTTCTAGCAAGAAAATTTTACATCACAAAATTAGCAAGGAGTATAACATTGTGTTAAGAATTTCTTTTTTGTAAGAACGACATTTGGAAAAGTCACAGCGGCTAGCAAAACCTTCTATCTTAGCCAAAACTTTTGAATACTTATCCTTTGGTTAAAGTCATAACTTGAAGTTTTAGAATGGCTGTGATAAAAAGTATGTTTGTTAGAAAACAACGAAAAGTACCGCATTCATGATTAGAGCATCAAAGAAAACGCAGTTACTTAACACATATTCAGCAGGTGTCACGCCGCTTTGCATGAGTGAACATCAAAAATTAATGACAAAGACAAACCACTCAAGGCAGCTCTATTTCATTGTTTGTTAAACCAATCAGTGGCTTCATTGTCGCCTAGGTAAACCCTTTGTTTGGAAATATGTCGCAAAGTCTTTGGAAACCAAGCAGAGACTCGAAGCTAACTATATTCAATGTTGTTCATGTCATAATCACACCGTGATGTGGCCCTTCAGATAACATATTTAGTTTTAAACAAAACGGATTCATTGGAAGTATGGCTACGGAAATACAACAACCGCTTTACAAGCAGCACAATGGAGTTGATTATCTCTCAAGGAATTTTGAGTCACATTATCTTCACACTCCGAAATATCTCGACAGAATCACCATATCCCAAGATCAGTAAGTACAGATTTGCTTATTTTAACCGAAGATTCAGTTTATTTTGGAAGCATTCGGTTTAGAAAGTTCCTTGAAATAAGATATTCTCGGATAATAGTTCACCAAACTCATTGCCCCATTCATATGTCCAAGCCGTTGCTACGAGCTTCTGGCTGTTGCCACGCAAGAGTTGTCACAAATTCACCTCAGAAAACTCGCCGTAAAAGCCCTGTAGAATAATTATGAGAAGACTGAAGCTTCAAAAAACATATATTTTCTTAAATTCTTACTCTTAACATGCTGAAGTTTTTTACTGGCATATAGGATGTCACTATCTTCATAGATCATATATCGTGACAACGCATCGTGTGTCAATAACAAATCACACACTCTAATTTCAAGTGAATAAACTTTCCTTTTCTGCGGTCAGTATACAGGATATAGCAATGGAAAGTAAAACCCCGAGATTTTTACAATTTCTAACTTAACTTTCTAAACAACAAAACAGTTAGCACTTTAGTCGATTTGCACCCAATTTACGCTTTAGTCTTTCGTTTTGTATAAAGAGTTCTCGGCGGCTACTTATCCTGTTATGATATCAGAAGGTATTTCGTTCGGATTTTGATGACTAAGTTTTGTTTGTTAGCTGGATCATCTACTTCAAGACTTGATTTTTGGAAAATCATCTCGAGCAGCAGAATCGGGGAGAAAACATGGAAAATATGATGTTGTCCGTTTGAAAAGAATATTATAGATATTCATAAAAACAGCTTGGCGAAATACAGATTAGCAAAAGGATTTTTTGAAAATACAAAGAATACTTTAAAAATAACAATAAGAATTTGCGCAAGATACGAAGTCTATGAGAAGGGCACTGTACGATTCCTTTTGCTCAGCTTTTGTTCTTTGAACCTGTTGCTTAAAGAAAATAAAACACGTGTTCACGACAAACGACTTTAATTATCGAGTAATCGTGACTTTAGTTTATCGATTCAGAGTAAACATACCTGCAGGCACGGAGCTCTTCAGTTTCGAAAACAAATTAGTTTTCCGTGTCTACAGGCACGGAGCCCTTTTTGAATACAAATTCGTTTCCTGTGTCCAAGGCACGGAATTCTTTCGTATCCCGTTTCTGGAGACACAGAGTTCTTTCGTATCCCTTATCTGCAGGAACGGAGCCCTTTTTGAATACAAATTCGTTTCCTGTGTCCAAGGCACGGAGCTCTTTCGTATCCCGTGTCTGCAGACACAGAGTTCTTTCGTATCCCTTATCTGTAGGCACGGAGCTCTTTTCGAGTACAAATTCGTTTCCCGTGTCTACAGGAACGGAGCTCTTTTTTTATCCGTGTCTGCATGCAGACACAGACTTCTTTCGTATCCCGTTTCTGGAGACACGGAGTTCTTTCGTATCCCTTATCTTAAGGAACGGAGCCCTTTTTGAATACAAATTCGTTTCCTGTGTCCAACGCACGGAGCTCTTTCGAATCCCGTTTCTGCAGACACGGAGCTCTTTCGTATCCCTTATCTGCAGGAACGGAGCCCTTTTTGAATACAAATTCGTTTCCTGTGTCCAAGGCACGGAGCT
>JAOBAT010075200.1:0-23471 GCA_026413305.1 Hydrozoanthus tunicans | reverse complement strand
TTCTTTAAAGCAGGAGGTATAATATTTTTGACGAACCGACCCCATCTGTCTGCTTAGGAATCGACCCGTAAAGCAAATAAAATAATAAGTAGTAAAATGAAAAGTTTCGTTCTTAAAGCGGGAGGTATAATATTTTTGACGAATCGACCCCATCTGTATGCTTAGGAACCGACCCGTCATACATTATATAAAAACTCCTTGGGGGGTGGATGGGAGAGGGAAATAGGAAATCGGGGGAGGGGAGGGAGCTGTAAAGAGAGAGAGAGAGAGAGCGAGGAATGAGGGAATGGTGAAAAAAGGTTACTCTTAAAGCATCAAAAATGCGAGTTTCATGTTTTTTTAAACAATGTAAATTTGGGGTGTATCCTGCTCGTTTCGAATGTCACATTTAGAGGACTTTCCAAAGAATTAGTTAATATGTAAACCAGTGGCTCATGGTTTATAAGAAACTTCCTAGTGATAGACAAAATAAAATGAAAAAAAAAGAGAAAAAAATGAGAAAATTAACACCAATTTCGGGGAGGAAGGGGGTCTGCCCCTTCTCCAAACTCCCTTCTGTTTGCTCGGGCTCGAACTCGCAATCCTAGTTTTACCCAGTTTAAATAATTATTATTATTAAATAGTTATCATTATCATTATCATTATCATTATCATTATTATTGTTATTGTTATCATTATTAGATAATTTAATAGTAATAACTTTATTAACATTAAATGACATTAAATAGTTATTGACATTATAATAAAATCTAATTATAAAAAGTACATTCAAGCTTAAAAAAAGGGATTACAAGAACAATAAAAACTATCTAAGTTTACTACATTGTTTTATTCATAAAAAGAAATCTATTTAGGAAAGTTTTATTATCATTATTATCATTATTATTATTAATAATATTTTTTATTATTATTATTATTATTATTTTGATAGTCAGTGTAATGAACTAAAATCTTTGAGGTACTATCAAGTGTTGAGAGCTTGCATGTATGTACCCGGTTCACTATCGTGCAAACATTATTCTTTAAAAAAGGTTGTTGGCCTAATAAAGTTAGTTCCACCAACAGGAAACTCCAGATTCAGCTGCCTTTCCCGTCCGAGCATGCGTACAGTTCCCACATAGCAAAACTTGCTCTGTTTCCTTCATTTGACACCCCCGATGACGTCAGGAAAGGTAGACTTGCTTGCCAGTACCAGGCCACTCTCCCTGAAACAGCACCCGCGTCTGCCCCAGACCCCACGGTGATGGAGAAGACAAAAGGACATTTTGCAAGATGGGAAATCATTAAGCCCCAGACTGCTTCGGAGAGAAAACCCTTAAGGTGGCCAGGACATGTTTACTATCAGGTGAGTTTCAGGTTGTCTGAGAATTCTATAGATTTTCACACTACCGTAAATCCTCAAACAAAGCGCTACACCTCGAAAAAGCACTGCAGCCGTAGTTTGCGAATATTTCTTACTTTTATTCTATGTGTTCATGTTATTCCATGTACATCTCTAGTACGTGACGCACTTCATCCTCTTCTTGTTATACTTTGTGATGCACTTGTTTTAAAATTATATAAGCACCCGCACCTCGTAAAAGCGCCGCACCTTGAATTAGCGCCGCACCTTGAATAAGCGCCGCACCTTGAATTAGCGCCGCACCTTGAATGAGCGCCGCACCTTGAATGAGCGCCGCACCTTGAATAAGCGCCGCACCTTGAATGAGCGCCGCACCTTGAATAAGCGCCGCACTTTGAATAAGCGCCGCATTTGAATAAGCGCCGCATTTGAATAAGCGCCGCATTTGAATGAGCGCCGCACTTCGAATAAGCGTGCACCAAAATCTTGGTAAAGTTATTTAGTGTCGCGGTGCGCGTTTGATCGAGAACTTACAAGAAATCAGTAATCCAGGAAAAAATCAGTTTTATTTCGAGTTAGTGAGGAACTCGAGTTACCGAGGGTTCGAGTTATCGGGGTAAAGCTTTAAGCCATCGTTTTATTGATTTTTCGACATGCTGCGACGTCAAGATCAAATAAGTGAAGGCTCAGTGCCTGTTATTGCGTGTGAAATGCTTTTCAAAATCTAAAATAGTTCTTTCTTTTAATGGTTAATGTTGACTTGGTAAACAGAACTCCGTCAAAAAACACAGGTCGCGAAGTGATGCGAGTGACATATTTAGATAAAAGTGCTTGAAAATAAGTAAGTTGATTTACCCAAGAAATTAAAAGCGCACAAGATATACAAACCAAACGTCCAAAACTTCAAAATATAGTGCTTTTACAGTATTATTAGTATATGTTGTGCAGTAAAGTTGCCTTCTTTAACTTAATTCAAAGGGTACAGTGCGACCCTGATACAACAAGGTGCCAAAGGACCGGATTATTTAATTCGTTATAACGGAGACTCGTAATAAATGAAACCCAGGTGTAGCAAAGTTACCGAAAGAACATAAAAAACACATATTTGCGGGACCATCCATTTATTACGTGATAAAAATACAATAACTTGAAAGAGTAAAATGAAGACGGTATTAAGGCTGAACATTTTAGCGCAGTATATGTCAAAACACTTGAACTTGTTTTGTTAATTTCGTTTTGGCCTCGGGACCATAAAATTTTGTTCGTTATAACGTGGTTTTTGTTATAACGGGATTCATTATATCGGAGATTTTACCTACAATATCGGAGTTTGCATACCGGGGTTGCACTATATGAGGTTCACAAAAGTGCGGAAAAGAATTGTAGCTATATTAGGCGATCAGGCCTTCATGTCAAATTTCCGACTCCCGGCTGTCGGCCAATACTGTTAGCTTTACAAATAAAATATGTAGTATTCTGTAATATCATACAAACTATATATAAATAGTTTAGCTTAATTTCGACCGCAAGTTTTGCCAACATTAAGGATAACCTTGATTTGCAGAATACAGTTCGTGTAATTTTGCTCAGAACTAAGTTCAACCTTGGCACATCGGTGTGTTTATTAAATATTGCTATTGAAATTTGAATTTTTCTTGTTTTTTCTTCGTTTTGGTATTCCATTATCTTCTCCGTATTTTTTATTTCATCAATCAACATTTTCTCTTCTGCCGGTTTTTCGTCATACAACTTCAATGCGTTGCGTTCATGTTTTATATGATCGGAACATCGACTTCTTTTTAAAAACTGCTTTTGATTTTCAAGTAAACTTTTAGCGTTTTTGTTCTATGTAAACCAAACGTAATGTCACATAAAAACATCCGATTTTGTATAGACTAGGATCACTACCAATAATGTATTCATGTATTCATTTATTTGCCATTGGTTTACATCGTAATAGTCAATATACTCTATTTACTTAAGTTTATATGGCGAGGATATCTGATACAGGAAGCCTATGGCTTATTTGCAAGAAAACAGACACCCTCAGTCTAGTTGCGCTACATTCTAGAATAGATGACAAGATGGTTTACACAAAGGAGCTCTTCTTGAATTATTGATCGGATAGAGCTTTTAAGACTTAGTTTTACAAGGAAATAAGTACAATTTCAATTTCTTAGAAAATGTTGTGTAAGTTAAACAGCTTTTCATGTTATCTTGGATGGAATTATAAATTTTAGGACCTTCATAACGAAGAGAAAATTGTCTAAGTTTAGTTCTAGTCTGAGGAAGATGAAATAAATCTTTTGATCTGGTATTGTAATTGTGAAACTGGTTGTTATAGACACAAAAATTGCAAAATTTAATTGGCAAAGATTTTCGACAAAGAGAGAACAAAAATTGACATGTTTGTAACTTTTGTATGTCTCGAAATTTTAAAACAGACATATTCTTAAAAAGAGGGTTTGTATGAGCATCGTATTTAGTTTTAATAATAACAGTGTGTTATGATTTCTGTATGCTTAACCGAAATACTGCGGAAAGATAGAACCGATATCAGTTTTAAACAACATACCTTTTGCAAAAAGAGGACACTCACTTGTAATCGAAGCCAATAACAAAAGCATTTCTTTCGCCCAACATTTAAAATAAAAACACTTTTAGTCGATTTATCTTTGTCAGGCAAAGAACGGTTCAAACAAATTCATGATGGTTTTTGCACAGTTAGCAGTTAATGAACTGCGCACCGTTTGCATATAACAACAACAGCGGGAAACCAATTTAAAATTTTCGTAAACTTTGTCCAACTCCAGTTTAATTTTTAAAATATTTTTTTGAACTGTTGAATGCTTTTGGGAATGTTGGAAATGTTTTGAAAATATGCTTTTAAGTTTGTAGTGGGGTTTATTTTGAGAATGGAGGTTTTAAAGAGCTGATCATGAACGGGTAAAAAGTTGGGAACAGCTGTGACTAGTCAGTTTAGCATGCCAAGCACGTCGGTCGATATATCAACTGCGTGGCGATCCTGCTATTAATTTCTATATACACACAAATGTTATCATTGATTAATTCGCTGAACTTGACTTTAAGATCAAAACAAAGTTAGGAAATTTGGTAAACATCGACTATTCGTCCTGAAATCCTGAAATTAAAGTTGAATTGAGAGGAATGGTGGTTTTAAAACTGCTAGCTTCAGAGAAAGCGGGGCCAATGAGCCAATGAAGTCTAAGAGCCCTCGAGTAACTCTCGAAACAACTGACAAACAAAACAAGGAAACGTACTTGTTTGCTCAACAAAACCTTATTACTGAGTGTACTTTTTTTAACGGAAATGGAGTGACACGCGCTTTACCGGCGACCGTTGAGAGGCGCTTTCATTTGGTGAACAATCGTTTTGAGTCGCTTCAACATCCTCTTCGAAACTCTTGCATTTCTCGCCAATTATTTTAGTGTGGTCTTAAAAAGGAAAAATCGCCTTTTTCTTCTTTGTCTCGGTACTGGTCGGGAATCTTGTTGTCGGATATTGGCCCCCGAAGGAAACGAGCATTTCGTTCACATCCCGAAAATAGACAGTATGCGGTTAGCCTACGTGGCAGAGTATCCAAACCTCCGGTATATGACTACACCTGAGGTTTTTAAAGAGTCTGCGACGCCGACTATATGCGGACAAACCGGATTATTTCTTACATTTTTAATTAATATTATTGGATTCTCTCAGAGGAAACCCTTCGGTGAGCACATTCTCAACTATAGCAGTTGGTCGAAGTCCCGGATGTTTTTCAGGCTCTCTTTAATTCGAAATAGGCCTTATGCATGTTTACGTCAAAGCAGTCAATTTCACCCCAAGCCCCGTATTCAAGAAATAGGTGTGAGCATTTTGCATGTGCAAACCGTGTTCACGAAGGAATTTTGTTTTCATTTGTGGACGCTTTGGGATTTGATTTATGAAAATATTCACGTTTAAGGGTGTTTGACGTAAACATGCATTTAGGCCTACTGACCGTATAGCGAAAAAAATGGCGATCCGCAAAAAGCGTCTAAATTGCCCAAAAACGTATAAAACTCAAATTTGACATACACTGCCGCCATGCATTGTGGTATAACTGTACAGCCACCGTCTATTTTGGAATCATCAATTACGTCATTACGGCAAAATCAGGTCATAGCTTCACAAGAATTCTTAGGTTTTTGCAAAGTTATTTTAAAGTTGTCATTTTTTCCTTTTCCAGCACCGTTTACTGAAAGATCTTTAAGAAAAAAAAACTTTTATTACTTGAATCACTGAACGTGGCGAAATTCGCTTGTGATTAGCCTTGCGTATGTGTTTTGACAGTTTGTCAACTTCAAAATGTCGCAAATGGCGTAAAACAGAGAAATTCTTTAGGCTGTTTTAAATATCTTGTGTTAATATAACAAACCTTTTTCTGTATCGTGTTCCGAAACGGACGCGAAGCAACTATTTCCGTCCACCATTTTGTTTTGGTGTCATTATCTACTATTTCGGAGGAAAATATTGTCTCACATCTGCTAATTCTAGACCAATCAAATCGCGCGTAGCCGAGCTGATGTATACTTATTTGAAATGTTTACCTAAGGCTGTATTTTTTGACCAGTTACTATTGCGGCATTTTTATTCTGCCTATTTCTAGCTTATCCCAGTTTTCTAGAAATTATATATTTTCAGGGTCATTACTTTTTCTTTAAATTAATGAACGACAAAATAATCACAAAAAAGGCAATCGCGTCCGTTTTCATCTTTGTCTTTTTCTTTTGCAGCTTGTTAAAGGGCCTGATCTCAAACGACAAGATTTCTACCCAACACCACCCACCTCAGTTCTACCAAATGTTCCCCACCGATCCCAGGACATGACGTTGTCTCCAAGGACAGCCAACGCCCTCTACAACTTGCAGCAGACGTACTCTCGAACACAGTATCAAGACCAGTACACTGGTAATGGCCCGCAAAACATTCTAAAACTTGACAACTATGAAGACTTGTGTTATGGCAGAACCAAACAGCTGGTAAGTAAGCCAGCCTTGGCTAGGAACTTCGTTCTTGTACAATGTTGAGTGTCTTGAAAATATTGATCCAAGACTGCTGTAAGGGACATTTCAGAAGGTCATGGTTTGAACATTTAGGAAGAGACTATGGCCGTGAGCCCCTGTGGTGAACTCCCTTATATGGGGTTTAGGTATGTGCGTCCCAAGTGGTAGGGTTTGGTCATAAAAAGGGGATCGATTTTGGGCATTTAGCTGCTATTTATTCATAAACAGGGTATATCGGTTTTTGCACCTCAGTCTTGAATTTGTTTTTTAGAAGAAGAAACTTAACACCATGCCCCACTCAAGTCATACTGATAAAATGGAAAAATCACAGAGTTTGGTCATAAATAGGGTAAGGGCCTTGGGAAGCAGGCCGCACACCCCTATCTATATTTTGGGGAGTACCTCCCATCCCTTCCAGCAAAGCTTGCCCCGTTGCCAGAAGACGTACAAAGTCACACGTTGATCATCTTTATATAACACGATTATCCAAAGCTAAGCAAATTTTTAAACCAATAAATAAAAGTTTCAAGACAAAGAGTCGAACCTGAACTTTTTACCGCCGCCTTGTTAGCCCTTGTTGGTAAGGCGCCAGTCTGCGTGCGGGAGGCCTGGGTTCGATTTCCACTCCAGGTCTTTAAACAACTGAGGAGAAGGTGCTGCCTTTGCTTTAACATCTGCAAACGGTTAGACCTTCGCTTCCTCTCGGATAAGGACGTTAAGCCGTAGTTCTTCGGGTTCATATCATTGGGTTCTAAAATCCATTGGATTTCCTGACAGCCGAAGAGCAGTCTAAATAAGTTTTGAGTTGTTTGTTATTTATGGTTTCTAAAAAATTTTGGTAGCAGTATATTACTCCGTCGACAAAACAATCTAAAAAACTATGACGATAACGAAAACAATAATGAAATAATGAGGTTGACAATAAGAACAGCGTTTACGGCAGCTGTAGTGCAAAACGGTGCCAGTTAACCTTGACGATGGAGACAACGCCAAGAACGATATTTACAATGAAGATGAAGATGACATCAACTATGACAACAATAATAACAATAACGATAATAATAATGATGACAATAACGATGACTTTAATGATGACGACAACGAAAATGATGATGATGACGGTGACAAAAGTGACGGTTACAACAACAACAATAACAATGATCTTCGTTTTGATGGGTTTAAGTTAAATCCCGGCCTAACAGCAAAGTAAAGTAAAGTGGTGCGTTTATATAGCGCATTTTCCAAATGAATGCTCAAAGGCGCTTTACAACGATCAATTTACCCCAAGCGGACTGGAAGCATATATAGGCGAACTGGCAGCCGCTTCAAAGCGGTCCATGTATGCTGGTACTCATTTACCGACCCCGGAAGGATGGAAAGGCGAGTGGCCTTTAGCGGGAAAGAGGGTCGCCCAATTATTCAACCCCTCGACCAGGCCGGGGATTGAACTGGGGATCTCAGGGTTGAGAGGCAGAGATCTTACCACTGCGCCAACCCCTCCGGTACTGATTGCCTTGCTTCTTGTCAATACAATAAAACGCGGCAAATCATTATGCCAATTGTAGTTGTATAAACTAGAGACATTGCGTAATTGCATTGTAATTGCAGTGTGTGTAAAACGCCAAGTTTACTTGGAGCATCTTAATTTTTTTGTTAACAGCAAGAACATTTCCATAACGAGTTTAGCCCACCGCACCCCCTAGAGGGTCGCCACACAAGCATCAGAAACCAAGGAAAAAACCATTCTTCTGATGGCACTGAAAAAGTAGAATCGGAAGATGATGATGTCGATGACGAAATTGAAGCTGCAGTGAGAAGGATGCCATGGCACAGTCTTGCGCACACGAGTTTTCAACATTCAACCGTCGAGAAACTGGGCGGCGGTGCATTTCAGGGGGATGAACTAGCTTCGAAGTTTCAAAGAAATCTAGCCATAGCTGATACTGGAGTTGCTCATGATGGCAACAGAAGATTTTATAAGTACGCTTCTTTACCTGAGACCACAAAATTCGCAAGTTATTCAAGTTTGACGAGGCCCAAAACTGCTCCCGAACGGACCTGCTCCCCAATTGTTAACAATATGCCGAGCCAGCTGCACGAGCAAACAATGACAGGCTCAACGAATAATGATTTGCACCCCAAATGGTTTCGCCCGAGCACCAAGTACGGCCGATCGGGTCGGCCCAGCACGATGTTTATGGACCTGCAGAACAGCTGGAGTAAGACCGAGGCACACCGAAGCTTTCATCAACAGTTCCCGGAGAACGCTCCTGATATTCGGGAGAAACCCGATCTTCGAATTACAACCAATGAGAGGCGTCATATCATTCCTGAAACAGGCCTTCATGGGTATTACTTCCATTGATATAAACTTTTGCTAACCTTGGCCCAACAATACAGTGATGCCAGTGGGACGAACGGTCGAAGGGAATAATCGAACACTGAGTATGCGCTGTTGAACCGTCAGCAGTCTTGGGGACAATTAAGAAGAAGAAAGTTAAGGGAGAACCCCTCCGTGAGTTTGGGAGCAGAAAAAGCGAGTCACACTGAGTTTATGCAATGTCACTTTGTGGATTTTTTGCACGAGTTTTAAAGAAAGTGTGATTGAAAATTAAGCTACTGTTGTGAAAAGTGATAACAGAAAAAACGGTCGCCGAGTATGTATATTTATACAAATGTTAGTGGTCGAAGTATTTGCTTGAAGAGTTGAACGAGAGTTGACTTTTAGTGTTATCCATAAGCCACGCTAACGATCATGCGCAGAAGGAACGCATGGCCGAGTTTGCGTGAAAGCGAGGCTAAGCAGATTGTGTTTCCATCCTTTTTCACGCCTGCAAAAAATTTAAATCTACAAAGTGTTTTTAAAATTGTAAATATAAATCAATGAATTTTGGAATTGTGAATGATAAGGAATTCTAACTCTAGCTCTGAATACGGTGTGTAGAAGGAACATTTTTTTTTTAGGTACACTTGTTAAGAAAAGAAAAAGCATCTTTGAGAGCGGTATAGAACCAGGCAAGTTTTTTTTTACAGATTTGGTTGAATCGTCCGTATAAACAGAACAAATTTTGATGAGCTGCCTATAGTTATAAGTTAAGTCTAAACTTAGTTTTCTTGGCACGCAGAAATTAAGGTTAAGTGGAGCGTGGTATATATGCTATTTTAAGACTTTGTGTTAGACTACGGGCAGTTCCTGTAACGTCCATCGCATTTCCCGTTTTAGCCTTAAAATGACATCCGCTTCACAACGTTCCAACACGATCTTGTCAATTTCTCCATTTGTTGCAAGCGGGCGCGACTTTTTCACAGTATACCGACCAATCTTCTTGAGAACGCGCAGAAATTTGAACATCGAGTTGTCTGTTTGTTCTACTTTTCTTTTTCTCCCACAAACAACCCATGTAGTTTTTGTTTCAGCCCCAGTTCTCGCGCGTTTATTTGTCCGCCATCTTGGTTTATCGGTTTGGACGAACTATAAAGGAGGAACTGTTCGCAGTCTAGCGACGCATACATTAGTATAAATTTAATGCAAAGGCTCGAGATAGCCAGAATTTTTTTTTTTTTTTTTGCTTTTGAAAATACTGGAATTAGAGTGTGTATTTTATTTATTGGTAGTTTTTGTACACAAGAACGCCTGATGCTAGATTTTGTCAGGTAAATAGTACAAACGCAGTCATCGGTCAAAAAAAAGTTTAACATTAGATGAAAACACGGTATAGAAAAACATCTACATTTCTTCTTTTGTTAGTTGTTTCGTAACGGAAATACAAAACGATTTCCATATTATAACCAGATGTAAACACTTTGGAGGTTTGGAAAACACTCAATAATTTGGAACTGCAGTACGTATGTAACCAAACCAAACGAAAACGGCTTTTCCCAACAGAACACGCAAATCAAAATATTTCTTGTTCTACCAACCTTTTGTTTGCTTACATCAGGTTATATAAACATAGAAATCATTTTATATTTCGTCATTATACACTGGACCACTTGATGCCTGGCTTGTACACTGAAGGCTTTCACTGTTTCATATTAGCGAGGAATGAATGATGTTTCTTAAAGTATACTTATAAACTGAAATTATTTATTCTAAAAAGGTAGTTTGAATTTGATTCATGTTGTAAATAAAACGTTTTCATTGCTTGTTCATGCTTTGTCAATGCATGTGTTGTGTCGGTGTGATAGACGGCTGGGGTGATGGTAGTAAAAATGGCACTGGCCATGGTAGCGATTATTATAACAGGGGTGTCGTGATAGTAGTTATAACGACAGGGGTAATGGTAGCGGTTATCGCAGAAAACTACACCCTAGAGCATCCCTCTGCAAGGTCAAAGCCTTGTAGCTTCACCTCGTTTGGATAGCTGGCTCTCGCTCCCTGACTGAATACTATATCGAGGTTGCAAGGACTTTCTTGTACAAATGAGTTACATAAAGTCGGTTAAAGAACATTTTTCGAAATTGAGAAGGGTTTATTTTGGTTTTCGCGACAGCAACATCATTTTTAATTGAAGGATACCCATGCAAAGGGCATCAAGATTTTGTGATTTCATCCATTGAACTTTAAGCTGAATTATAACTCCGTTTGTAAAGCGAAACTATTTAAGGGCGAACATGCATACAACTGGAACTGCAAGCATTTATTTTATCAAATTCCTTAATTTTTCTTAGTGCTTTAAGTTTCAGTTTTTAAACACACAAGAAAAGGTAACGTTAAAGCCCCTTTAACACGAGCAATTTTTCCTTGACAAGTTTACTTGACAATTTTTATTGCTCGTGCAAATTATCAAGGCAAGTTTTTCAGTTGTGTTAGGGCATCATATCCTTGTCACATTTTCTTTGTTGTCCGTCTACACGAGCAAATTTCAGATTTGACAATTTTTCCTTGTCGAGGAAAAAGCTGGCATGCCAGCTTTTCCTTGACAAGGAAAAATTGTCCAGTTTTCTCCATATACACGAGCAATTTTTCCTTGTCAAGGCAAATTTGTCAAGGAAAACTTGCATGTGTAAAAGGGGCTTAACAGAAGTAGCACTGACTAGCTAGTACGCTATAGTAACTTAAAGTTCTACTGAAGCGAAATCTTCAAACTAGTTTAAAATGTCTAAAATTGAAGTTTGACCCGTATAACTTCCGCTGGGACTCTTGTAACCGGGTTTTAAAGATAATGTTGCAGAGAAATGCATATTTTAGCGCCAAAGCTGTGAAAACTTTTTAAGCTCATTGTAATGTCACATGACGTGAAAGCCAGAAGATCAATCTCACTTTCCCGGGTTTGCACGGCCGATGCCCGGTGTTTGAGCAAGAAAATCTCGCTAGTTCGCTGTAAACGCTAGTGTGGAGTAGCTTTCAAACCATGTGACGTCATAAACTGCCGTAGTATGTTTTGACTTTTATTCGCACTGCACTATTTTGAAAGTTTATTTCACAGACTTAAAATGGTCAGGTAAGCACTTTTATTGGTTTAAAGTTGAGCAGAAGTGTTGGAAAACTCTTACAGCTATAAGAATACCAATGACAAAACGACTTCAGTAGAACTTTAAAGAAAAATCTTGAAAATCTGGGGGAGGGGAGGGGACTCCCTTAAGAAATGGATAGGGACGCCCGGGGAACGGTTTTGAAAATGACACGTATAGATTGACTCGGGTTCTTTTTTTCTGACCCTAAAAGGCTTGACCACATTTAATTTTTTTAAAAAACACCCATTTGATGGATACACGCTCAGACTCAACTGATCAAATGCTTTGGTTTTCGAACGATTTTCAGTTGCTTCTCGATATACCTTCCGATTACTTGAAAACGATTTTGACTGCTTTTTAAACAAATCAAGGAAAGTTGACCCTTAAAAGGCATGAGCACCATCAGTTTTTTAAAAGGGAGCCTCCCCCCCCCCGAAATTAGGTTGTATGAAACTGATTTTTCAAATTTTCGACCTTAAAAATCAATTCAGAAAAACATAGAGGATGATCTTTCTTTTTCAGATGAGATAGTTGGTCAACAAACTTCCTGTGGGGGCGGGGGTGGGTGGGTGCGAGCTCACCCATCGCACCCCCCCTCCCTACGGGCCTGTACAATTTTTAGTATTAATATGAAACTTTGAAGTCAACGGGAAAGGGTTTTTTAACCGCGTTGTGATCGCCCACTGAAATGAAACGCACTTTTCGAGCCCACGACCTACGAAACCTACGTTTGTGTGGTACACGTCCTAATTCTTGATAAAAAAGGCTTTTTATATGTTACACACGTCTAGGACGATTCTAGATTCATCTTTAGCGAAATGTGTGTGACACTGAAATGCCAGACTTTTTGCTAAAAACAATTGATGGCTTGGTCCTTACCGACTTTTTGGAAATCATGCTGATTTGTTATCAAATGATTAAGACATTCTTCGTGACAACATTTCATTTGCCGTATCTGGAAACAGCAGAAGACTGAGGTCTTTAAGTGAGAAACTAGTACAGTAGCGCATTACGGCGGAACCAAGGAACACACTTACGGGCTCGTTTTAAAACCACATGACGTCATAGCCACGCTTTGTGCCTTCGGTTCACCAGATCACAGAGAACTCACCAAGAGTTGAGGGGCGTTTTGCAGAGTCTGGAAGCTGTTTATGGTATTATGTCTCGAGGTATCACCAGGTTTGTTATAAAACAAGCCTGAAAGACCTAAATCTCGGTGAGAACCTTTGAAAGTTGACTGAACGAGTGGCGTTCGAATCGAGTTCGTTCGTGAGTCAAGATGGAGGACGGCAAGGTCGAAAGCAGTTCAACAGAAAAGCTTGTGATTCATATGAGCTACAAAGCACACGTATGTTTGTATATGCTCCTTCGTCCTGATAAACCAGGATACGACTGGAAAACCCTAGCAGACTTTATGGGTTTTACCAATAACGAGATACAGTACTTTGCTTGTGATGGTAGCAATCCCGTGGAGACAATTATTAGTATATGGGAGAAAAGGCCAGGAAGTACTGCTGCTAAGCTTTTGGAATATCTCAAAGAAATGCAAAGAGATGATGTAATCGAAGACTTCAAACCGTTTATAGGTTAGTATGGATTGGTTCCACGGAGCTTAGCTTTATCAGCTTCACAAAAAGTTGATGAAATCAGCAAATTGCATATGTTGTAATTCTCAGTTCGCGTCATGAGTATATTCTTCTGTCGATCTCGTATACTGCGATGTTTTCTTGAGATCGACTAGAAAAGGAAACCAAATTTAACACAGTCACTTTAGAACCGTCCATTTCACTAGTAGCAAAACAAGACAACAAGACTCGATGAAATTATGTCTTGACCGAGATATTTCAGTCATCTATAAGACTAAAATGCAGGATGTCTTGTGATATTTTTAAATTCAGACTTATTTGTCAATATTTCTTTGCCTGCGCCAAATTGTATATTTCAACATGTTTTATCACTGACTGTGTTTTTTTTATCTAAGGTTTTCGCTTTAACTACTGCCAGTAGTTGCAAATTACAACTGCTGTGCTTAGTATGTGCACTTGCAATGTTGTTTTGCAAACTGCGAAAACAATCACATTGTAGCTGTGTAGGATATATTATAAATACATCTTTTGTGCTTAACGTCTTCTTTCAGTTTCTGGTCTCGTAAATGAGCTTTCCTAACTGCAAAGCGGATTTATATATCTTTCAGCTTCTCGACATCGTTAAGTCAGATTAATTTTCGCAATGTGGCGTCAAATGAGAAAATTTTCAATTGGAATTCGTGAAGGATAATTTATCATTGTGACAATCCAAAAAGACACAATTTCCATATTTGTGTTTTACGAGTGTTTGAGAAATTTGAGTCTTGTTTTCAAAACTATGTTTAGAATGAAGTGTGTCTGCGTTGAATCAGCTGTACACAATTTGATGTTAATTATGGTTTGAGATTCAAAATCAAACACCAAGCATAATATTATATAGGGCAGCGTTCAACTGCAGTTTGAAATGTTTTCAAGTGAGGAACGAACAAGTGAGGAAAAAAATGGACAGTTATTCCTTTACAAGGGGTACCATTCGATTTTAAAATGAAGCTACTTGTTTAAGAGGAAGCACGTTTTAACAGAAACGATTACAAGAGTTTGTATCTGTGTTCAAATACTGTTTTCAATGCAGTTCCTCCACACTACATGTTGACTAAAAAATTGTAGGACTTGGTGATTTTATCAAACCTTTACACTGTTTGGCACTTTCTTCAAAGAATCTTATAGCTTGTGTTGAAAAACTAAATGAAAGACAGATAATGTACTCCCAGATTTAGATATTTCCATACCACAAACCAATTTTAGTTAACTTCCATTAGCACATACCATATAGTTATTCACTCTTAAACTGTGCTACTGCAGTTTTTTTTTATAAAATTCAAAACACAGGGAGAAATGAATACTTCTTGAAACATCCATTCGTGAAACCATTCTGCCATCTCTGTAAAAATGGGAGAAGCAGCTTTTTTAGTTAGTGCAGCTTAAAAGTGAATAACTGTGGTGGCTTCCCACATTGTTACAAATTACTCCAATTTTCTCACCAAGGTGAAAAAGGACGATGCATTGTGTCTCTACAGGATTTCCTAGCTTCTTATTGTTCATTTATACAAAAAACAAAAAAAAATTGCCAGGAAAGCTTGATTTGATTGACCACGTCTTTGAAAAACTTGTTAATACAAGACATTTCATCAGCAGTCATTGGTCAGTATCTGTGATTATATACTTTTTCAACCAATCACAAAGCAAATTGAAATTCAAAACTGCATTTGTTGTACAAGTGTTTCTCTGTGTGGCAAAACTATTTTGTTTGAACACTATGTGATGTGAAATTATATCTATTAGAAAGCACAAAGCAATGAATGGGTACCAGGTTCTGTCTACTGTCTATTGTTCAAAGGCAGGTTAACCTTAACCCTTGGTTAAGCCAAAATTCCCTAAGGAAAGACTTCTGGTTCTTGTACAGTACTGTTTAGAACTTGTTGCTTTCAATATAACTGCAAGTTGAAACAGCCACTAAAAAATTAAGGTTGGAAACAAGAACATTGGTTAAAAATTTAACCTTGGGTTAGTGCTGTTTGGCCTTTGAACAACTAGGTCCTGGGAGACATCTGCTTATCATTACAAAACCAGAGATAAGCCATGGCATAATTGGCCAATTTGCCCCAACTACCCCCAGGGGGGGGGGGTACTCCGGGGTCAAAAGGGTAGAGATGACCATCGGAAAAGTCCCAAAAATACCCTAAAAAATACCAAGGGATAAAAAATTTACCCCCAAAAAGTACCTCTCGGTTTTAAAATTACCTTAAAAAATACCAATTTTCCTGGACAGCTAGTGGATCAGTGCAAAGTTCCTTGTAATATGTAGTCAATAAAGGTGCGCACGTATTAGAACCTTCGTCGAAGGACATTTTCCTTAACATCTTATCAGTATGCATGTTTGCTAAAACACGGGACTGCAAGCAGTCCAAAAGCTTGGGGTTTTTTAACCCTGAAAAATACCAGACTCTTGGTTTACCACAGAACTTCTTTTAACAACCGCTAAAAAATACCGTGCTGACAATTTAAATCCCTAAAAAATACAATAGCCATACCTACCACCCCAATATAGGGAGTACCCCCCAGGGCCAACAACTCCAAAGTATTTGAATTTAAACATGTATGCTAGTTTCATTTGTCACTGTTTGCCACATGCTTATAATGTTTTGCTTGTAAAATCTAGAAAAGGCACCCACTCCCGAAGAGTATCAAAAATTGCTTGAAGGTTAGTGGTCAGATTGCTGTACTCAACTGTTCATCTGATTGTAGCATATAATGCGTACAGTTACACATCGTTATGATAAATAATATCTGTAATATCTATCCCCCTGGGAGGCACCACAGCAGTGTTGCGCTGCATCGCTATACTCTTTTCCTTAAAAAGTCTAGTAAAACTGATAGAAAAAACAAGGCTTATTGAAACAAAGTTCTCGAGAAAACCAATTGAAACAGGGTTTTCCTTTGATTGAATAATGCCATTAGCAAATTGATAATTGTCTCCTGCAGTCAAATTCTACAATAACTATTGATCAGCAGAAATGAATTCTGTAACAAGGAAAAAGCAGTCAAAGCAAAAGTTATGCGAACATTTCTATGGCAGAGCCTCCACTCTGGTACCTCTCCTCTGGGGGAACTCTGGAAAAGGAAAGAAAGAGCTTGCTAGTCAATTTAAAAGCTGGTGTATCCTGGCCTGAAAGTGTAGTGTTTGAAATGAACAATATTGCACCTTATGTGTGAGTCAATTCCAACTGCAAACATCCCCCAACCCTGGGCAAACCCCAGGCATTTGATAGAAGATGAGTCTCAGGGGGCGGGTATTTTGCAGTTAGCAGTGTCCTGGCCCCTTCCCCCCATCCCCCCGGTCATTAGCAAACAAAAAAATTGCCTCAAAAGTTTCCAACACTGTCATTTTAAGATAAAAAGAACATTTATTGACCATAAAAGACCTATATTAAACAAGAAAACCATGCATTTGCTTTGTTTTTGTCCAGTGGGAGCTAGTGTCTCATTTTGTGACCCTAACAGTTCACTATAAGACCGTATGACTGTTCATTTTCGACTCATGAGTATATAGTATACAGGCCACAAGAAGAAGGAACAAATTTAACAACCTATATACATGATAGGTTGGATGGAGAATTAAACACAGTAGATGCACAATGTTCTGTTTAGTTTCTGTTCCTGCTGTTTTATCCAGTTTTATTGAGCTGAAACAGTTTGGTTTATTAGCCCTTTCAGCCCAGGCCAAGTTTATAAACATCTAACTTCTCCTTACATAACACATACAAAATAAGTCATTTGGTAATGAGAAAATGGAAATTGATCAAAGAGGGTGAACAATTAAGGGTGAAAAGCCTTCTCCTTACTGGTTTTATTAAAATAATGGGCCCTAGTTGGGAGAATTTACCAACACAACATATATTTTGTCGTGTTTGGGGCTGAAATTGTTTAAAATTAACAGCTTGCACTTTTGTTTATTGGTCTGATGGACTGGGGGACTGGGCATTTGAACATCATAGTAGGAACGGGAGGCGGGGCATTTGCCCACGAAAATTGCCTGCTTGGCCGGGCATTTGACTAATTTTTTCAAATGCCTGGGGTTTGCTCGGGGGTTTGCCCAGGAGGGGGATGTTGGCAGCTAGAATTGGCTGGCACATTAAGTGCTGACTTTCCATTGTGCAATTTTGTCTAAATTTCTAGCTATATTGAACTACTCACTACCTTTAATCATTTTCTTGTTTTATGAAAGGCAGGAGGGGGTAATAATTGTTTTTGTTTTTTATGAACACAAATATTGAGCCATTAAGCTAATTGCTCTTTCTTTGTAGAGACAGTATGACTCGGTTTGTATTTCCCAATAACTTTTATTTCAGAAACAACTCCTTGTTTTGTGTTCAGATTGTTTTATCCATTTTGCTCACTTTAGCGCAGAGCAAGATTCAGCTGTCTCTCCATGAACTAATCACATACTTCGGAGACTCAAAATGCTGCCATGAAAGCATTTTCTATGAGCTCTAAAACCGAGAAACGTCATTGGTATACATTGCTTTGGCTGTGGTTTGATTATAAACAAAAATTGAATTTAATGAGCGAGTTCTATCTGTATTACTGTGGTTTGATTATAAACAAAAATTAAATAATGAGTGAGTTCTGTATGTATTTTCTTGGTTTGTTTATAAACAAAAACTGAATAATGAGCGAGTTCTATCACTATTTCATTTGATGATAACTATAATGATTAATATGTTACCATCTTTAACAAGCTACCATTAATTGAAAGGTGTACAGCAAGAATGGTGTAAGTGACTTTTGATGGAGTTGTCATTTCTCTCTACATCATCCTCATTATCTCTTCTGCATCACCAATGAGAGAATTTAGCATTTCATACGAAGTTGCAATTATACCATTTTTGCACTAGACCCTACATTGGAATATGAATTATGAAATTCAATATATATATTGGTTTGATATAAAGTTCTGCTATATTATCTAATATAGTGTTTTCAATTAAACTGATTGTTCGCTTTATTTCTACTTACATTTCACTATTAACTTTTATCTTAGAAAGACCAGCACCATCCGCTCAAGAGCCACAAGCAAGTAAGTTGCTTTTTGATCTTTTACTTTTGTCATGCTGCAATCATCAGCAATTATATATTGATTATGTAACATTAGGCGTGTCTGCAGTGATGTAATGAGGCAATCTGATGACATTTTTGGGTTACTTATAGCAAAGCAGCCTTTGAATACTTGATTGTGAGTATAGGTATCAGAAGCAAAATATTTGTCAGTGTATTTATAACCAGTGAATATTTTATTGAGGATCATGCAAGTTGAAGGATACAGTGCGACCAAGCACTCTCCCTACATTTTCCGTATTATCTGTTTAGAAGTGTTGGGAGAATCTAGCATTTTATGTACAATCACTCACGCTGTTTTTGTGCTAGGTCTTTAAATTTTCAGCATGTAACCAAATCGGCTCAGGGTTTTACTTATTTTTTAGTTTCTAAAATAAAGAACTTTTAATTTAATTGTCAATATACAGTATTCTATATGTTTTGTGTATGTAGCCCTAAGAGTTTAATCAATTTATTTGTAGTGTTACTTGAAGATGAAGTGTATGATGCATTCATTTGTTACGGCAAAGGGGATCATGACTTTGCTGAAGAGGTCTGCAGAAAGCTGGAGGGAGAACCATATAATCGCAAGATCTGTATTGATATCCGTGACATTATTCCATCAAACAACTTATGCAAGGAAGCTATAATGGCAAATATAATTTCAAGGCATTGCAAGAAAATTCTCGTTATTCTGTCAGAAAACTTCAACAGGTCAGAAGATGCAGATTTCCAAGGAAAAGTTGCACTGAATTTGTCACCAGGTTAGTTCTAAAAAAGTTCTAAAACTATCATCAGTTTAACATTCTTTGGAAATACTGTTAAGCTGTAGCTCACAGGCTGGTAACCAACAGTACAATAAAAAAGGTTTTTACCATATTCGATGTTTTAAGCACCAACTTACTTGATGTTAAAAGTTTCACAAAAGTTTGGGGTTGGGCACTTACCAGAGCATGGGCCGTTGCTCAGTCACATTTCCATGATAGCTTTCCAAATAAAGAGTTGTACATATCAGTAGCTCTCTGAAATCAAAACACAAATGAAAAAATACATGATCAATCGTTCTTCCTGAATCATTGAACAAAATGCAACACAACTTGTCAAATAATCAAGTTTCACGCACCACAAAGGTCACACTGCTTTCAGAAATGAAGTTTTATCCCTGTTGAAAAGGTTTGAAACCTTTGCTTTGATCAGGTTTGATTTTTGCATAATTTAAGAAACTGCTTCCATGGATTGCTTGCAGCATTTTTGGAAAATTATTGAGCCCACAGTCTTCTGTAGTTGAAGTAAATCAACTGTTTGGTTTCAGACTTTTCAGTCCTTGGCAAATGACAATAGAGGCCACTTTGATCACATGTGAGCATGTTTACTATCTGTACTTATGATAAATCTGGTCTTTTGGCATCTCTCAAACACTCAATTTTCATGTGCTCTAATCATTTATTTTGTTGAAGACCAGATAGTTTTAAAGACTTTCGAAATCTTGCTTTCTTCTGTATCAGCATCATTGTAAAGCCATTGTGATATGATACAATATTTACCCAAGAAAACTAATATTAAACTTCGACAATGATAGAATTTATTTACTGAGGTGTTGGCAACTGGAGGTGGGAAATGCTTACACAGTTGTTGAGATTTTTTATTTGAATCAGAGACTTCAAAAAACAAAATTTGTTGTGTTTTTTTGCTTGTCAACTGAGTTTGTTCTTGAATACACACAACTTGATGGATGTATTTGGGCCCTTATTGCATTACAGACCAAAGCTATTCCTCCCTGAGGGGGTGTTAAAGGGAAAAAAATATAGCAGATATTCCCTTACAGCTCTAGCAGTTCTGATCTTTTTAGTAACTTCCAGTGTACATGTCATGCTATTATATCCAAACATACTAAGGTTACTGGTATTTCTGGTTATGTAATGTATCTCCTACTGTATTTAATTTTGACAAACCAGGTCTATCACCCATTAAATACACACAACTCGATGGGGATGTCTGAGCCTTTAATGCATTACAAATCAAAGTGACTCCCCAAACTTCCCCAAAGAGTTGCAGTGAGTCAATGGGAGATAGCCCTGCTCATCATAGTTACAGCTTGATGTTACAGCTCTAGCAGTTCTGATCTTGTTAATAACTTCCAGTGTAATTGTCATGGTATTATAATTATCTTAACATACCGTGCTTTTTGGTATTTCCAGTTATGTAATTTATCTGCTACGCTATTTAATAGTGATAAACAGGGTCTATCACCCACTTAAATTTTGAATTTATCAGGTGCCTGGCAGAGGTCTTTGATTCCCATACTGTACAAGCCTTGTGAGATCCCGACCATTTATAGGTTTATCTATCATTTGGACTATACCAATGAAAGAGCACGAGTGTATTTTTGGGATAGATTGGCAAAATCCCTGGGCTATAATGGCCCTCAGTCCTTTCCCTCCAGAAGTAATAGCAGGGTTGATAAAGATAAAGAGCAATCATCACCTGTGGAGACATCTGTTCTAGATCTGTCAGATGGCAAGTTATTGGAAGGGAAAACAAATGGAGAAGAACATCCAAGTGAAACATCTATAGACACAGCAAATGGTGATAAAAACTTGCCGGACAGATTATCGGTACAACGTCAAGAATCAGTTGAGAAAAAGAAAAAAAGCAAGAAGCCTGGGTTCAGTTTAAGAAATCATTTGAAGAAGAAAGATAAGGAGTCTAAACCACAGAGTCCTTCATAGCTCAGACTCCTGCAGACTATAACTTTTTAGACAAAAAGTTCCATATGATGGATAAGTACTGTATGTATGTAAGTTTTTTACATAGGATAATAATAACTTTAATAGCAACCACACACTTTTTATAGTGTATTTTTGATATGTTTCGGCAGCATCTACTGCCATCATTAGAAAGGTATTAATGATTACTGATCTAAGAAATGTTAATTAAAGGAGCAATGGCCTGACTCGGCAGACTAGGTTCTAGTGAGAGGTAACTGTATTTCTGGTTAGCCTGACCCAAAATTAAGTTTATGTAATAAAGTGGTAAATCAGACTGCATCTTATCCATCCCGAATGTATATTTGTTATTATTGACCTGAACAACAACATTTCACCTCTTCGCTATCATTTCTGTCAATATTTCTTTGTTTGTTTTTCTAAGCATTTCAAATGACTTCAATATCTCCCTTGCTTCTATCTTGCTGCACCTCTTCAAATAAATACCCCTTACGATTCCAGCCAGTCATTAGCCAGTTGGGTTGCTGCATTCATGATTCAGACAGATGTCTTAAATTTAATTACATACCAGTCTTCAAAATAGATAATAGTAGCAAAAAGAATGGCTAAGACAGGGATGACCGTCAGAAAAATCCCAAAAATACCCTAAAAAAATACCAAGGGATAAAAAATTTTTAAAGTTACCTTAAAAAAAGTTTTTTAAAAGTTTTAAAGTTACCTTAAAAAAATACCAATTTTCCCTTGATAGCTAGCAGATCATTGAAAAAGTTTCTCATGACACATTTGTCAAAGGAATTTTCCTAAACTTCTCAGTCAGTATGCACGTTTGCTAAAACACGGGACTGCAAGCAGAGTAATAGCTTGGGGTTTTTCAACCCTAAAAAATTCCAGACTCTTGGTTTATCACAGGATTTTTTTTAACAACCCCTAAAAAATACCGGACTGACAATTTTAACCCCTAAAAAATTTGATAGTCATACCTACTATCCCAATATAGGGAGTAATCCCCCTTGGCTAAGATGATGAATGTGTTCAAACAATAAAGATAAGTAGTCATTTGTAGAATATGCAGTCGAAACATGTCAAAAGTACATGAAGAGCATTGTGATTGCTTTTAACTAGTATTTTTACATTCTGTTTTATTTAGATCTTTTGATAGGGCAATGGCTTTAAAATGATTTTTATAGTACTTAAAGAGTCCGTAGAAGATGGTTTTTATTTAGGCAGGCTAAAAGCATGCATGCGAGAGTAATCTTTGTCTTAAAAATGTTTACTTAATATGTATGCTATGTATATTCATATTAATTTTGAGACTTACTTATCACAAGTTTGTATTGTTCTGTTCACTTACAACAGTAACATTATCAAGTGTTCTGAAAAAGTTCCATTTACTGCAAACTTTGTAAAATTGTAAATTGGGTAATTAGGATGATAATGTAGGACTCCCCCTCTTTATGAGGTGTGTAGTTTCAGTACCAAAGCCCTTGTTAAGGGACATAAAAGATACATTGAAGCCCCCTTATTTTGGAGGTGTTTGATCTCACACAATCTAGCTTATTTTACCTTTATGATTTCAAAATACACTTCAAAAACAAACTTCTGTAAAGAAACTGCCACTAAAATTGCAGCAGAAACCTATTTACTTAATTTTCAAACAAATGTCAGATGGGGAGTTTTGAAATGTCCTTACATTGTTCAACCTGTATTGAGACATTTGAACAATTGTGCTTTCTACCTCTTGAATTTCTCTTTCCTTGTTTACAACAGATGGTCAAAAGTTAATGATCTACCCAGCTTTGCTCTGTAACATGCAACACTGCAAAATATGGCTAAATATTTGCAAAAAAAAATTTCGGGTGTCAAACCTGAACCTTTATCCAGCTTTTGCCCAACTTTTAAATTTGCTATACATTTGGTTCAAATTTGCAAAATCCAAGTCCCGTGAAATATGCCTCTTCCATTTTCACAAATTTAAGTAACTCCAACATAGTATTAAGTATGAGATAAAGTGTGTATTTCACACTTTCTTTCCTACATATTGTGTGTACATTGCTTGAATGGTATAACATTCATTTACAGCCCTCACATTGTTGGGTTAGTATAACAAAAGTAGACTGCTACAAAGTCATCTTTTGGAATTTGTGTTCTAAAATTTCCTTTTTTGGCAGCAAAGGTTCTTAGGTTTCTGGGGCCACGGAGCTTTGGGGGGGGGGGGGGGGCA